>CAUYPO010007360.1:0-49888 GCA_963574435.1 Cheirogaleus major | reverse complement strand
TAGCCAGGTTCGGTGGTATGAGCCTGTAGTCCCAGCTACTCGGGAGGCTGAGGCAGAAGGATTGCTTGAGCCCAGGAGTTTGAGGTTGCTGTGAGCTAGGCTGACGCCACGGCACTCTAGCCTGGGCAACAGAGTGAGACTGTGTCTCAAAAAAAAAGAAGTATGGAGAAATAAATTGGATCAGATGTTGGAAGACCTTGATTGCCAGGCTAAGAAATTTGAACGGTCTCTGCTTGACATTGGTGACCATTAGAGATTTGGAGTAGTTGACTGATGTGGCATTATCAGAGCTGGGCTTTTATAAGATTTATTATGCATCCTTACGTAGAATAAATTTGAGACACTAGAAATTGTGAACAATGCAGTCAGTTCACATACTAGGTTCACAACCCTTACAGTGGGATTAAGAGGGTTAAAATAGGTAGTAATATAAAGGGCTTAGAACTGCACCTGGCACACAGTAATCACTAATGAATATTAGCTATAATTAATATCAACATCATTTTTATTATTGTATGGAGGTGATGAGGGTCTGAACAGAGGTAGTGGCAGTATGAAGAAAAGTCAGAAGATGTATACTGTTGGACATTGTTATTACAGAATTTAGCAGTTGATTAGAATTGGGGAGCAAAGGAGAAAGAAAGAGGCTCTGAGATTTCAAGCCTGGGTGACTGGAGGGTACAAAGAGAAAGTTAGGAGGGGCAGGTTTGGGGAAAGAAGATAGATTTGATGTGGGGCTTGTGGAATTTCAGTTCCAGGTAGCTTTCCAGTTGGAGAAGTCCAGCAGGCAGCTTGTACGTGCAGAATTGGAGCTTTGGAGAAATATCAAAATTGGTAATGTATATTTGGAATTTAAGGTCATGGAAATTATAGCTGAACTGGGGGGATGAATGGGAGAGAATCAAGGGAGAGAACTGATAGAAGAATAAAGCTACATGTGAAAGATGGAAACACCAAAAGGTCTGACTCTAAAGTTGAGAAATCCAGAAATAAGCATGGCGGTATCCTCTAGATCAGTATTCTCTAAGCTTTTTTTGATTGCATACTCTTATCTGAGTGCGCAGTTCCCATGTATGAATTAGTATGCTTTACACTATAAAGTTACTTGTTCATTTTATGAGTGTTAGTTTAGTTAAACTAGAGAATATCTATAACTCCCTTTAACCATGCATACATAACAGGGTAAAGGTGTCATTGTTAGCCTACATCTTCCTCAGAATACTCTAAGTACCATGTGTGATATATGATCTTGTGACAAGTTAAACTAAGTGAAGGCATCAGTATCATATCATAGGTTAAATATTCAAAAGCTAATATTAACATTTTCTGTGTGTGCCTTGATAAGTAGATTAGAAATACTGCCCTAGAATCTAGTGGCCTTCACTTGCTCTGAAAATACACAGATATTTCCTTGAGATTAGTTTGTATGTACACACACACAGAAAATACATCTCCGTTTGATGCAAAGACTAGATTTTGTTTTTTGAGTTTCATTGGGCTTAATCTTACTGATGTTAGCTTTGTAAAGCCCCAATGGCAGCATCCTGCACAAAAGCCAACCAAAGACACATATGTAGGAATTTGGCAGCATTTGCTTAGCAAGTAATTTATAGTCACATGATCATGATAGCACCAATGAACAGCACATACAGTTAACTACCAGGAATGGTACTGGCCTCTTCTGTAGGATTTAGCAGAATTTTTAATATAAGGCACCTATATTTAGCTTCTAGTGTAAGTGTGTTATAATTATTTTCACTCTAAAATAAAGGCAATAGGAAACTTTTCACTAGAGAAATAGTGGTAAATTTCCAGCCATCTTACCTGGTTATTTATATCCTGAATGCCATGATTATTTTCTCCTGGTAATTATGGTTAAGCAGTGTAATAGTGTGCAATATTTATGTGAAGCATAGTACTTTATAGTTAATGAAGTGATTTCATGCTCATTCTCTTATTTGGTATATACCTAATATAGGTAGGACAGAAGACTATTATCTCCATTTTGAGGATGAGAAAACAGGAGGCAGAGCCTAGTGACACAAGCCATTTGCTCCTTGTACCACACCTTGTTACTGTGTATGAAAAACAATCTATAGCTCTGTTCATCTTAAAGGACTAATTCCTCCTTCCACCTTCCCTTTTCCTGTAGTTGCTCCTCCCCTAAAAGGCACATATCTTTTAAAAAATGGAACTTTCCTAGAGTTCTCATAGACTCTTACATTATATGACTACTTAAGCTGATCATGAAAGGAGCAAATTGAATTACCTTTAAATTTTTGTCTAAAAAGGTGATCACAGCCAATTTTCTTTTGAGAACAAAGCATAGTACAAATAGATAGGTCCTGTTGAACACTACCAGTGTTTTGGGAAATTGTCTTTCATGAATCCTAAATTTACTAAGGTCAGATGAGTAATTGAAGGACTTTTTCCAAATATAGACTTTTAGTAGGTATTCTGTGGTGTTCCTTAGCTATGCAAATAGACACTCTGGTAGTATGTATTGGGCAGCTCCGAAATTTGGGTTCTTGTCTTCAACCACGGAGATTGGTGTTTTTAGATGAGTCATGGTGTTCTTAAATAATCAGTTGCTTTAGATTTCCTAGCTGTGATTTATATAATAATCCTTGCTTTATCCCTAGTGAGGTAGAACAAAAGAATTCTGATTTCTTGGAATGATGGCTTGATAGTTAAAAGAACATCATCACCATGTTCTCAGTGTAGCAATGGCTACAATTTTGAAGCATTCCATAGAATTTAACCAGATGATTCCTCCTATAAGTGTACAGCTGTGGAAACATCTCCAACAGGGGCCTGGGCTAAGACTGTTCTTCTGAACTATACTGAAAAGATAGAAGGCCCCTGGAGAGTGAACTTGATCTACCAGACCTCTCTGTCTCCACTGTTGGTGACCAGATGGTCAATTCCCACTCCTTGGAGGCAACTGCAGTTTAACACCTTTGAAACCTTAACCTTTCTTATTTGAGCTTTCCACTTTGAAATGTGTAAGAATCTGGCATCATGGCATTTTAGAGTAGTTTTTCTAGGAGAATGATCAGGAAGACTAAAGGTATTAATAAAAAGGCTTTGTGGATTTCTGTTCTAGCCTGAGAAAAGCTATAGATAAGTTCTTAAGGTTTTGGTCCTTTGTTGAGTTATTAATTCTCAAGCAGGAGAAGAACATTTGGTGAAAGAACACAGAACTGAGAATCAGGGGACATGGGTTTTAATTCAAGCTCTAGCATATACTTGTGCTGTGACTTTGGCCAAGTTCCTCAGTCTACCTGGGTAAAGTTTCTTTATGTGTCAGATGGGAATATTAAACAAATGAGATAATTTGAAGCTGCTTTAAAAAGCATAAAGTATGTAGAAATGTAAGGGATTAGCATAACCATTTAAGTTGCTTTGCACTCCTTGAAATGGTCTTTACATTCTCAGTTCCTGACAGCTGTATACATGGAGATAGAAGATTTAGGTTTTGGTTGCCTTGGAGGATTTGTTTCTTTTTCATGCTTGCTCCTTTCTCTCTTTCTTTTCTTTTTCTTTTCCTTTTCCTTTCCTTTCCCCTTTCCCTCCCTTGTTTGTTTCCCTCCCTCCCTCTCTCCCTTCCTTCCTTCCTTCCTCTTTCTTTTCACTCTTTAAACATTTAAATCAGTGATAAAAGACACTAAGCAAAGTACAGAATTCACTATATGTCTGTGAGTGAGCAGAATTGATACAGCCAAGCTCATATTGACATTCTTATAACGTCCTCTAGGTTTTTAATTGAAAATTCTCTCCCCTGCCCCAATTTTTAGACCATTAACTCACCAGCATAATCTTCCATTTTTCAGTGGCACCTGTGATTAGATAAGTAGAACAGGTTTCTCTCCATCCCCATTCTTTTGACTCTTCATTGACTTACTGCACAAAAGTTATTGTACTACTAAGCACAGATACTTAAGAAGGAATTTCCCCATTTGCCAGTTTCAAAGAAAAGAACCCAGAGGGAGGCCTAGGATACTTGGGGTCTTAAAATAGTTCTTGAGGCGCTTGTGTTTGTTCATTCAGTAGATGTGTATTGAATCCTCACTATATATAAGTAATGTTTGCATTGAGGATTTGCCAGAAACAAAGACAGTTACATAAGAACTGGGGAGAAGATAGGAGCATGAAAATTTTAGGCTTAAAAAGTAATATGCCAAAAAATATGCCACACAAACAAGTCTAAAAAAAGTGAATAAATACACTAATTGTGGAAATAGATTTGATTGTGTGCCAGGAGTGGTTTCTTTGGGAGAAAAAAAATTTAGTCATCACTGATTAGTGAATGTGTATACAGTATTTAGTTTAATTTCTTTACAGTTGTACTGTAAAGCAGCAGTCCCCAACCTTTTTGGCATCACGGACCGGTTTCATGGAAGATGGTTTTTCCACGGACTGGGGTGAGTTGTGGGTGGGTGGAAGGTTGTGTGGAGCTCAGGCGGTGATGGGTGGTCCATTTCCTAACAGGCCACGTACTGGTACCCAGCCTCAGCCCAGGGATTTGGGGACCGCAGCTGTAAAGGCAAGCTTTTTACTGATACTATTCCCAAAAAACTTTAAACATTGATTTCAATCTATGAGATAGTCTCAAAATTCCTGCTTTCCAGAACATATTCCCTTCACTCCAAAATCTTGGTTAGAGATAGAAACAGGCAGAACCCTCTTCAGAGCTCAAAACAGAAACTTTTTTTGAGATAGAGTCTCGCTCTGTTGCCTGGGCTAGAGTGCCGTGGCGTCAGCCTAGCTCACAGCAACCTCAAGCTCCTGGGCTCAAGCGATCCTTCTGTCTCAGCCTCCTGAGAAGCTGGGACTACAGGCATGTGCCACTATGCCCGGCTAATTTTTTCTATATATTTTTAGTTGGCCAATTAATTTCTTTCTATTTTTAGTAGAGAAGGGGTCTTGCTCTTGCTCAGGCTGGTCTCGAACTCCTGACCTTGAGCGATCCTCCTGCCTCGGCCTCCCAGAGTGCTAGGATAACAGGCGTGAGCCACCTCGCCCGGCCCTAAAACGGAAACTTTTGCTTGGGCAGTGGGGCCAGGTTGGGTGGCAAGCTGCCTAGACTATAGGTTTCCTTTGCTCTGCAATAAATTATAAATAAGATTCCTTCCACAAGAAAAAACAGTCACATATTCCTAGCTCATAAAAGTCTGAGGTGTCCAAGGAGACATGGTCTAAGAATTTAAATGTTTTTGGATGAGTCTGCAGGGAAAACCTGCATAGCTATTGATCACTTACATCCTCAGGGATTTGAATTTGGAGCATTCTTAGTCATTTCCAGTTTGAGTTCTTTGCTTATTTAGATCTAGTACATTCATTCTAAATTTAATATTAATAGTTTAAAGAGCTTTAAAAATTATCAATATTTCATGTTTATAAAAGAGATAAGAGAAGATTTTTCTCTATTATAATATGTATTTCTGTGCATTGGAAACTGGGATTTTAAAGGAAACATGTTAAAGACAGTGTAGTCTAAATTATAGAGTGAAAGAAGCTGGTTGGGTCACTTACCTATAATACATAAAGTGAATTGATCTAGGCTTGGTACTCCATCTGGGCCTACCTAGGCCAGTAGTATAGATGTCTTGTCTAGCTGCAAACAGGAATGATGATATGACGCCATCTGGCATTTGTATGAAGCTTGGTATTTTTTGAGGTCTTTTAACATGTATTTTCCCACTTCTGTGCTGGGACTGTCTTGCAGGGTGCTGCTATAGGTGAATAGAGAAGTTCCTAAGAAATTAAGGGATTTGCCCAAGATCTTAGACATACAGCAAGTTAGTTTGTCAGGGAGCAAGAAACCCCAGGTCCAATACATTTTCTTAATGTATTTACCTTGTACTTTACCGCCCCCCACTGTTCTCAGCTGAGTATTCATAGGTACTGCTGACCCATCTAGAGACTTAGTAAAAGGGAAGGATAAAATAGAAAAGAGCAAAAATAGCACTAAAAGAGAGACAACAGAGAAATAAAAAAAAATGCATATATGATAGAGCTAAGGATTTGAGTCAGTGATCCAAGCTGAGTCTGCTCATCTCCTGAACAGTTGGAATATACATATACCTTAAAACAGTGCAAAAGGTGGGAATGGATAAGTTGTAATAAATCAAGAGCGGAATTTTAGATCTTTTGCATTTCTGACTCCACCATTTATTGTATTGTGATCTTGACCAAGTAACTTAACACCTTAAGGACCGCTCACGAGTTTTCTCGTTTTTTACTGTAATTAAAATGATTTAAATAACGTGCAGTTTGCCCAAAACCGTGCGGTCCCTGGCATATGTCTTAGAGATTTCTATGCGATATGAAAGGTGTTAAGATACCCATTCTCAGCCTTTTCTGTAGAATTGTAATAATACTGATTAATTTATCACTGAATTAAGTGAAGATCAATTGAGGATAATGTGTGTGGTATGTAGTTTGTTAACTCTAAAGCTCAAAGTTGGCATCTCTGAAACATTCTTCACAATCACACTTCTCACCTCTCCTGCACACACACACACAGAACACTGGCAGATACCAGGCAGGAGGCTATTTGTGAATCTCCGAAGGGACCCAGTAAGCAAAATGGCTCTTTGTTTTAGAATACAACTTAGGCTACAGCTACTCTTTCTATCTCTAGCTCATGTTAGATTCCCTTTCAGACGCAGGGCTTGAAAAACCAGTTACTCACCATTCTTCTTGCAAGAATTTATTTACTGTCATTGCTGGAGAGTCAAAGAGATTAACAGATATTTTTGTGGGGCAGAGGGGGCTGGCCCAGTTTACTTCTAATGGAGGCTAAACAGGTGAGGGAGGCAGGGGAGCCACATAACAGCTGTGTGATCTAGGGCAAGCTTCTCAACCTCTGGTGCTCAGTTTCCCCATCAGTAAATACAGGATAAATAAAATACCTAACAATGCTTTACAGCAAGGCCTAAATATTATCTGACCATTTTCCTTTTCTTTCTTTTTTTTTAGAGACAAAGTCTCACTCTGTTGCCCAGGCTGGAGTGTAGTGGCATGATCACAGCTCACTGTAAACTCAAACTCCTGGGCTTAAACAATCCTACTGCCTCAGTCTCCCACCACACATGGCTAATTTTTTATATTTTTTGTAGAGAAGGGGTCTTGCTGTGTTGCCCAGGCTGGTCTTGAACTGCTGGCCTCAATTTATTTTCCCACCTCAGCCTCCCAATGTGTTGGGATTACAGGTGTGAGCCACCATGCTGGGCCTTTGACTCTTTCTCTTTAAAGGGCCAGATAATAATTTAGGCTATGCAGGTTTTAGCGTTTCTGTTGAATCTACTGTTGTAGCATGAAAGCAGCCATAGACAACATAGACTAATGAGGTTTGCTGTCTTCCAGTGAAACTTTGTTTGCAGAAACAGGCTATAGCACAGATTTGGGCTGTGGCACAGATTTGGCCTGTGAGCTATAGTTTTCAGACCCTTGCTATAGACAGTATTTCACTATTTTGGTTCTTTTTCTCCATCATGCAAAGGTACTGATAGTGTTTTATTGCTGTCATATATGCAGGTATGGTTTAAGTTTGAGCATTAATGGAAGAATGAGAAAGAAAGTGTGTGAAGATGTTGGATACCATTTTCTGTTCCATAGAAACAAGTTTTAGAGAATGTTCTTTTCATGCCTTTCCATCACTTTCATTATTTATACTAGTTACTGTGCCTTCATTTTTTTCTAGTTGTACTACAACTTTATTATGATCTGGCCCCTGTTTCAAAGATTCTATTGTAGTAGATAGCAAACAGAAACGTTTTTGCTTTTGAAGGAAAAGTGGCTCTCCTGTTAGTTTGAAAATGTGTCCTTTTGAGCAGATCTTTAAGGAGAGCAGTGTGCAGCCAATTCCAAGCCTTAGTCTTTTGGGGAAGCATGGTTTTCTAGTAGGTGTTTTGAAAAACAGCTTTATACGTAGCCTCTTAGAAATAGAAACATGCACAACCTCAGACATTGAACTGTCATTAATCAGAGTTGGGGAAACTAAGGCTACACCATTCATTCTTGTACTGTAATAGTGGGGACTATGTAATAGCCTACCAGTAAGTATGACCATCTGGTACCCAGCTATGTAAGGGTTTTACCTTAAGTAATAAGGTTTCTGGAGCTAAACTCAGTACTTTGTTGTTTAAGTAGAAACCTTAAATGAACTTAAATAAAGACTACTGAACCCTCTATTCTCTCTAGTCACCCTGCCTTCTCTTATATTCGTTCATTTATTGCATCATCAAGTACTGACGTGTAGGAGTTCCCTCCCAGGCCACTGGAGACCCCTTTGGTATACATGTTCGATATACATCACTCCTAGAGTGGCTTAGTGGACTGGCCTGAGGCCATCAGCTAGTAGGCAGCAAGCAGGCCAGTGCACAAAGGTAGGTCTTTTAATTTTCAGAGCAGTGCTATTTTTCTCCTTCTGAAATTGTCAATTTTCCACTGGTTTTATAGTGGAGAACGTAACCCTATTTGAGGCTTGAAATGCTTTTTAGCCATTGTGATTGATAATGACATATATCCTAAGGTCCATCTGTATAAGCATGAGAACCAAATTGTCTGTGAGTGGAATTGTCATGTTTTGAAAGTTTCAATTCTCATTTAGTTTTCACTTTTCTTTGTAGTTTGGAAGAATATCTAAAATAGCAGGTACATAGCTTAAATCCTACCCCTTTCTTCCTCATCCATCTGTTTATTCGTATTGATATTCTTGTTTTCTCTGTATCTCTATATCTCACCCACCATTTAAAATAGAACATCCCACCAATTTTAGCTCATTCAAATGAAGAAAACTGGAACTAACTTCAGTAAATACCTGAGCAGTGTTGGAATATAAAATGCTTGTGATGGTGTTGCCCATAGGGCAAAATACAGGCATACCTTAGGATATTGAGAGTTTGGTTCCAGATCACCACAATAAAGCAAATATCTCAATAAAATGAGTCACACAAAATTTTTGGTTTCCCAGTACATATAAAAGTTACATTTACACTATCATGTAGTCTGTTAAGTGTGCAATAGCATTATGTCTAAAAGGACAATGTATATACCTTAATTTTAAAATGCTTTATTGCTAAAAATTGTTAACGATCATCTGAACTTTAAGTCATAGTTTTTTTGCTGGTGGAGGGTGATGGTTGCTGAAGGTTATAGTTTGGCTATGGCAATTTCTTTTCTTTTTCTTTTTTTTATTTTTGAGATGGGGTCTCACTCTGTTGGCAGGCTAGGCTGGCGGCTTGGTGTAGTGGTGTGATCATAGTTTACTGGATCCTCAAACTCCTAGACTTGAGCAATCCTCCTGCCTCAGCCTCCTGAGTAGCTGGGACTACAGGTGCTTGCCACCATACATGGGTAATTTTTAAAAAAATTTTTGTTGAGATGGGGTCTTACTATGTTGCCAAGGCTGGTCTCAAACCCCTGGCCTCAAGCTGTCCTCCCCTCTTCGCTTTCCAAAGCACTGGGATTGTAGGCACGAGCCACTGTGTCCGCCCAACTGTGGCAATTTTTAAAAATAATGCAGTTTGCTGCATTGATTGATGGTTCCTTTCATGAAAAATTTCTCTTCAGTAGCTTGCTTTGCTGTTGTATGGTGTTTTACTTACAGGTGAACTTCTTTCAGAATTGGATTCGATCCTCTAAAACTCTGCTGCTGCCTTATCAACTAAGTTTATGTAATATTCTAAATGTTTTCTTGTCATTTCAACAATGGTCACAACATCTTCACCAGGAGTAGATTCCATCTCAAGAAACCACTTTCTTTGCTCATCCATAAGAAGGAACTTCTCATCCAGTAAAGTTTCATTATGAGATTGCAGGATCCGCTTCTAATTCTAGTTCTTTTGCTGTTTCCACTACATCTGCAGTTACTTCTTCTACTGAAGTCTTGAACCCCTCGAAGTCATCCATAAGGGTTGGAATCAACTTCTTCAACACTCCTGTTAATGTTATCATTTTGACTTCCTTCCATGAATCACAGATACTCTTAATGGCATCTAAAATAGTGAATCCTTTCCAGAAGCTTTTCAATTTACTTTGCCCAGATCCATCATCAGAGAAATTACTATCTAGCAGCTGTAGCCCTATGAAATGTATTTATTAAATAATAAGACTTGAAAGTTGCAATTAGTCTTTGATCCATAGGTTGCAGAATGGGTGTTGTATTAGTAGGTATGAAAACAACATTCATTTTCTTGTATATCTCCATTAGAGCTCTTGGGTGACTAGGTGTATTGTCAATGAGCAATAATATTTTGAAAGGAAATCTTTTTTCCTGAGCAGTAGTTCTCAATGGTGGACTTAAAATATTCAGTAAAGCATGCTGTAAACATGCCGTCATCTAAGCTTAGAGCACAGGCAGAGTACATTTAGCATAATTCTTAATGGCCCTAGGATTTTCAGAATGGTAAATGAGCACTGGCTTCAACTTAAAGTCACCAACTGAGTTAGCCCCTAACAGAGTCAGCCTATCCTTTGAAGCTTTGAAGCCAAACATTGACTTCTGCTATGAAATCTTAGGTGGCCTCTTCTTCCAATAGAAGGCTGTTTCATTTACATTGAAAATCTATTGTTTAGTGTAGCTGCCTTCATCAATGATCTTAGCTATATCTTCTGGATAACTTGCTGCAGCTTCTGTATCAGCACTTGGTGCTTCACCTTGTACTTTTATGTTATGGAGATGACTTCTTCCCTTAAACCTCATGAACGAGCTTCTGCTGTCTTCAAGCTTTTCTTCTGCAGCTTCCTCACCTCGTTCAGCCTTTATAGAATTGAAGAGAATTAGGGCCTTGCTCTGGATTAAGTTTTGGCTTAAGGGAATGTTGTGGCTGGTTTGATCTTCTATCCAGACCACTGAAACTTTCTCCCTATCAGCAATAACGCTGTTTTGCCTTCTTATCATTTGTATGTTTACTGGAGTAACACTTTTAATTTCCTTCAAGAACTTTGCCTTTGCCTTCACAGCTTGGCTTACTGTTTAGTGCAAGAGGCCTAGCTCTCGGCCTATCTCAGCTTTTGACATGCCCTCCTCAGTAAGCTTAATCATTTCTAGCCCTTGATTTAAAGTGAGACAAGTGTGACTCTTCTTTCACTTGAACACTCGTAGGGTTATTGATTGGCCTAATTTCAATATCGTGTCTCAGGGAATAGGGATGCCCAAGAAGAGGGAGAAAGATGGGGAGAAAGGCAGAGAGGGAGAGAGAGAGGGCAATGGCTAGTCATAGAGTAGTCAGAACACCCACACCATTTATAGATTAAGTGTTCCATCTTATATGGGTGCGGATCATGGCACCCCAAAACAATTACAGTAGTGCGTCAGAGATTACTGATCACAGGTCACCATAACAGATATAGTAATAATGAAAAAGTTTGAAATGTTGAGAGAATTACCAAAATGGGACACAGAGACACAAAGTGAGCAAGCACATGCTGTTGGAAAAATAGTGCCAATAGACTCGCTCGAGTTGCCACAACCCTTCAATTTGTAAAAAGTGCAATATCTGCGAAGTGCAGTACAGTGAAATGCAATAAAACGAGGTATACCTGTAAAAAGCATGCCACCTCGTGAATAGAGGAAGACATGATCAAAATACATGTCACAAGGGGGGGTGAAGAAGGTAAGTGCGTTGAACATAGGGAGAAACTTGTTGACATATATTAAGTTGGAGACACACAGGAATGGTTGGGGATCCTCAGCCCAAAAGACCTAAAGGCTGCAAGTTGGATTGGGGAATGTTAAGGGAGAATGATGGTACCAACATTTAAATTTGTTTTTCAGTCAGTGCTGGGCTAAGGTATATTTGTTTACATAATACTCTCATTTGGCAGTGAGAGCATTATTTTTAGGAAAAACTTGACTGCCCAGGTTGGGTCAACTCTAGCACAGCAGGTCCTCAGATAACATCATTTCATTATAATGTGGATGAGGAAAAAAATAAATTGATTCCTGATTGGGGCCACTGTCTGTGTGATGTTTTCCCAATCTCCCCAAGTATGTGTGGGTTTTCCTTGGTACTCTAGTTTTCTCCCACATCTCAAAGATGTTCAAGGTCAGTTAATTGGCGCATCTGAATCATCCCAGTCTGAGTGTGTGTGGGTGTGTGTGAGTGCTCTCTGCAATGGAATGGTGTTCTGTCAGGGAAGTTTCCCGCCTTGTGCCCTGAGCTGCTGGGATAAACTCCAGCCACCTGAGACCCTGAACTGGAATAATTGGATAAATAATTACGTTACTTGTTTTTATTAATCTTCCTTAACTGTATGTATAGCTCGCATTTGTTTCAGTATTTAGTATTATAAGTGTTTTTGTTTTTATTTAATTCTTGTTTATATCAGTTAGCGTGTGGCAAAATTGGTTTCATTATATGTTGTTTTGCTTATGCTGCAGTTTCCAAGAACTTATTGAGGACATTAAGGGAGAACTTATTGTACTTTAATGGGAAGCAGCATTAGTCAAGAATTAGGGGGAGGAGGGGATGGGTACTTACAAACACAATGAGTGAGATGTGCAGCGTTTGGGGGATGGTCATGCTTGAGGCTCTGCCTCAAGGGGGGAGGGGGGACATGGGCAATATACGTAACCGTAATATTTGTACGCCCATAATATGCTGAAATAAAAAAAAAAAAGAATTAGGCTTCATTTTAGGGAAGCTTCCTGTGGTCTGTTTTCCTTGAACAGTTGTTGTGATGTTAGATTTTTAGGTATTCCAACAACATCTGTTTGGTTTTATTTACTTCAAAGAGCTGTATTGTTTGTTTAGACATATTATAAAAGACTTTAATATAAAGAATGAAGTGTAGGCTGGGCGTGGTGGCTCACACCTGTAATCCTAGCACTCTGGGAGGCCAAGGCGTGAGGATTGCTTAAGGTCAGGAGTTCGAAACCAGCCTGAACAAGAGCGAGACCCCTTCTCTACTAAAAATAGAAAGAAATTAATTGGCCAACTAAAAATATATAGAAAAAATTAGCCAGGCATGGTGGCGCATGCCTGTAGTCCCAGCTGCTCGGGAGGCTGAGGCAGGAGGATTGCTTGAGCCTAGGAGTTTGAGGTTGTTGTGAGCTAGGCTGATGCCACGGCACTGTAGCCGGGGCAACAGAGTGAGACTATCTCAAAAAAAAAAAAAAAAGAATGCAGTACATACCAAAGAATAGAGAACTAAAGCCTAAAGGTACAGAGTTTTAGAAACCAGATAATGGTGCAATAAAACCTTAAATTTCTTTGTATTTATGAGGCTGGTAATTTTGATACATTCTGTTCCACACCCAGGCATATCACTAAGGGAAGATTTGGCAAGCATGGTACCTGGTGAAGAGCAAGAGCTTGAGAGATTTCCAAGAGAATCTTAAAAGAGGAGCACTTTGCTTTAGGGATGTTTTGAAAACTCCTGAAGTCTTTTTGTTCCTTTCTTTAAGAATAATTAAGAGTAACTGGATATTAAACTATCAGCTAAATTAGATTCCCCACTCTTTGAGTGGTCTGATTGAATCATCTTACTTCATGATTTTCTTATCTTTTTGTTAATGCATGGCCAGAGGTGTTTAGCCTCCTCCTATGTAGCTATTGTCATTAATTTTTCAAGCTTTGCTGATCTATCCTGGTCACCTTTCTGAAGAGGTTCTGACTTTCAAAAGATTTACACTTGGGAATGGTATGCCCCATGTTTCCAGCTTTCTAGTCTGTCTTGCAGCTTCCAGGACCTTCTTGGATGTGTGTATATGTCCTTTCTGTCATTCCCTGTTATCTTAAATCCACTTCAGGAAGTCAATTTCTGGTAGATTTCTGATTGTAGTCCCTTTTGCTTTAAGTGCCCATAGAGAGCTTCATTTATTCTGAGCTTCCTAGAATAGTTTGTATAACCATTTCCTTTGGTTGTTGAGGTAATCCCAATAAGCCCATTTCAGGGCCAAGATTTCTAATATGCCCTTTTTCTCAGAAAGGCCATACCCAGCTACTCTCTTGCCCCCTCACTCAGGAGTAATTAGTTGTTAGACTATGCTAGATGCTGTGAGGCATCCAGGGATGAATTATATGCAGATATTACTCTCAAGGAGCTTGTACACCAGGAGGAGAAATATGATATATGCATTAATAATAATTATACAAGGTAATGGTGAGGGCAAAAAGAGAGGTGTAGATCAAAGGCTCTTAAGGTTCACAAGAAGGAGGGACCACTTCCAGGTAGTGACATTTAGAGAAGACTTTGTAGAGAGATACCAATTGAGTTGAACATTGTAGAAAAAATATTTTCATGATGGACTGTAATTCTTCCCTTTCTAGCTTTGGAAAGCAGTCTTTTAAAAAACAGATAAATTAAAACCATGTAAATTAATAGATACTGGAAACTGAGATTACTTCCAGCAACAACAACTATTCAGTACAACTTGTCCTTAAGTCTTTATTAAACAGTTAGATAGCCTTACTCAAGTATTTATAAAGTAATTAATGAACATGAATAATAAATCTAATATTAATAATGAATTATATTTGGGAAATTCTATATTGCATTTCTCATAAGAGTGATCTAAGCTAATGTGGCTTGGTCTTAAGACAATTTTGTCCTTGTCAACTTTATATAAATGTGTAACTTTATCCAGTGTTAGAGATTTAACATGGAATGAAAAGGATCCTGGAATAAATTTCTTCTTACTTTTAAATACATGCCTTCTCTCATACCTTAGAAGATGAACCCAACATATTTTCCATGGGCTGTAGATGTTGTAAATGGGCTACTTCTGTGGCAATATCAGTTCATTTGCAATTAATGCATTATTAAAATAAGAGGTGGGCAAGGTGCGATGGCTCACACCTGTAATCCCAGCACTTTGGGAGGACAAGGTAAGAGGATCATTTGAGGCCAGGAGTTCAAGACCAGCCCGGGCAACAGAGCAATACCCCATCTCTACAAAAAATTTTAAAAAACTACCAAGTGTGGTGGTGCGTGCCTGTAGTCCCAGCTGCTCGGGAGGCTGAGATGGGAAGATTGCTTGAAGTTAAGGAGATTGAGGTGGCAGTGAGCTGTAATGTCACTGCACTCCAGTCTGGGCTACAGAGTGAGACCCTGTATCTAAATAAATAAAATAAAATAAAATAAGAGGTGATGATTAAGGTTGCTTTCTATGTTTTAATTTGTTGGAGTGTTTGGCCAGGAAAATTTGGTTTTGTTTATGATTAGGTTTTGATTTTTGTTTTTAATAAAAGAGGTTTATTTGGCTTATGGTTCTGAATTGGAAGATAAATGGTTAGGTTTTATAATTTTAGTTAAATCATGCCTCCATGAGAAAATATCAGACCACTAATTTGTTTTTCATAAGATTTATTGCTTGACATTTGGTGTGATTTTTAAAGTTCCATGCAAAGAATAGATCTGCTTTAGGGAAAGGCTTTTGAATAAAAGTGCTCACCTTTTCCAGGAATTTACAATAACAATTTATGTTCTTCCAAAAGATATTACTAATAATCTCTGCAAAGATGCTGGAAAACATGCTTTAAACCTTTTTCTCTTTTTCCTTGTGAAAGGATCTTGTATCCCTGATAGGGGACCTTTGTCTTTTGAAGTCAGGAATTTATAAAAAGAGGTTGCTGGATGGAAAAATCATAAAGGCTATAACTCTAAATTGAAAGCTCAGATGGAACTTCGCTTGTAAATTAAACTTAATGTAAAGAAGAACAGTCGGAGCTATCCAAAGATGGGAAAGAATGTGTTACCAGTAAGCCAGTTTCCTAGAACTGGAGAGGGAGGTGCTCAGATTTAAGCTGAATTACCACTTAAGGTAGAACGGGGTTGGGGGGAGCAGAGGATGAAGAGGAGCTGTAAACATTGTGTAGAGGGATGGGCCTGAGTGTCTCTTGATGTCTTGTTTTCAGTCCTAAACTTCTATGATGCAGTAAATATAAAGGGCATTATTATTGACTTATATTATTTGCCATTATCCATTTGGAATTTTCTAATGGAGATGAGCATCTCAATTTTAAAACTTACCCTTTAGTACATTTTCAATTCCAGAAAAATTTGATAACTTCTGTTTTGTACCCAACTCCCACTTAAAACAGTGTGTGGCTCTGAGCCAGCCAGAGATTCATTCATGATCTATTGACTACATAGATGTTTGGAGACTGATCAAAGTTTTCTGATAATTATTTTTATTTCTGGAAAGATTTTTTTATTTGCCCCGTTTTTAAAAAGTTAGATTGAGTCTCACTGTCTTCATTGTCATGAGGTAGGAAACTGTTAATACATAAGTAAATTTCTCTAGATTACCTTGATTTCTTTGTTCTTAGTACATTTGAGAGAGTAAGTAATGTATAGGTCTTGTGCATGTGGTAATAAATGAAAATGTCATAGGAGTTGAGTTGAGGGGATCTTACTCAGTTCTTTAGGACTCAAGATTTTATCTAGTCAATTCCAACTATGATTCAACACTTCCTTTAACTCCCTTCAGAAACACCAAGATCATATTGCATCCCAGGTACTTAAGAGTTTCTGTTGATGTATAGAGAGCTGTTTATAGGCCTCCAGCACCAGGAATTGTCTTCACACCGTTTCCCATTACATCATCACCCACTGATGTCATTACACCAGAGTGAAATCTGCTTTGAAGATTGTACTCTTGTTTTCTTTCCATTTCTTTCCTCTCATCATTTCCTTTAGAAGGAAAAAGAAAAGAAAAAATTAGACCTCTGGGACAATCCCAGGTAAACATTTAAGAGTGAATTGAACATCCACACAGGCTAAACCTAAAGTTACCAGCCTTCATTCCACTCTGCTGATGGAGAGTGATCAGCTCAGCATGCATCCACATGGAGCCTGGAAAGTAACACCACTCAGTCATGTGATACCTGGCTTTGGTGCTTTTCTTTCAGCCCCTCAGAATTAGTTCTTAATGACTCACATAGCTCTTCGCCAGCATCCTGTCACTGGCATGTTAAACCTTTTCAAATAATTCCCCAGTATAGAAATTCTTAGAAGATCACTAAGTTTCTCATTCTTTGCATTTAATTAAGCTGTTTCCTGCATTTAAGTATTTGCCAGATAAGCATTTAAGCCATCTGGAGTTGGGTTTTGTTTTTTTTTTTTTTTACTTCCCCCCCATAAATCTTTTAAGACATTACAATACAGGTTGAATACCCTTAATCTGAAAATTCAAAATCTGAAATGCTTTGACATCTGAAACATTTTGAGTGGGAACATGATGTTCAAAGGAAGTGTTCATTGGAGCATTTTGAATTTTGGATTTTCAGATTTAAGATGCTCAGCTGGTGAGTATAATACAAACTTATCCTCAAATCCAAAAAAATCTGAAATCTAAAACACTTCTGGTTGAAAGCATTTCTGATAAGGGATACTCAACTTATACTATCTACAGTTACAGCTGATGTGGGGATCCTTACTCATCTTCCTTCCTCCATCACAAAGCGGTTGACTAAGTGCAAATTCTGACCCTGTTCTCTATCCTAATTTTAATTTCCTATTGTTTTTCAACTATCTTTAAAGCTTCCAGTTGCTGGTGTGCTGTGTTTGGCTTTATGCCTAATAGGAAGGTTCAGATTAGGAAAGAACTGGCAAGTAGTTTCAGTTCAGAGACTTCATGTTACCTACTCAATTATTGGCCTAGTATTCAGCACTTTTATGTCCTTTAAGGCAGATTTGCTTGAGATTAGAAAGAAGAATAATCATCAGTAGTCCCAGAGACATGGGACTGTCTAAAACTTGTCTCTCTCTCTCTCTTTTTTTTTTTAAAGAGACAGTCCCCAAGCTGGCTTCATACTCCTGGACTCCAGTGATCCTCTCCCTCAGATTACAGGGGCATGCATCATGCCCAGCTTGGCTCTTTTTTTTTTAAGACTTTAGGTTTACATTTCTGTATTGTGTTAATCACTGGGGACCCTTAAAATATTTGCTGAAGGCTATGTCATGGAGTATGAAAAGCCACAGAAAACTTGAAAAAGCTTTGCAGGGAATGGCACTGAAAATTATGGACTGAATTAGAGCACAGAATACTTTCCTGACCCTACCCCTGCCCCCATAAGAAGTTAAAAGCCCTTGATTCACATTAGAATTTCAATTTGGATTTCTAGCAACTGTGGATTTTCTAGTTGGAGCTCTTTGATAGTCTCTGTGATATAAGCCAGTAGAAGGAAAAACTTTCATCCAAATGTTTGTGTTAAGATTTAAGTCTGTGCTAAAAATCTCTTCAGCACAATTATATACCTTGTCAGACTGAAAAATTGAATGAATTAGTGAAAACATCCACAGAAAAAGATACAAATGACTTACCTGGACAGAAAGTCTGACTTTATTATTTCTAATGTGTTTTGTTTACGTGCTTATTTTCAGTTATCAAAATGTCCACAGAAGGAGGATTTGGTGGTACTAGCAGCAGTGATGCCCAGCAAAGCCTACAGTCCTTCTGGCCTCGTGTCATGGAAGAAATCCGGAATTTAACAGTGGTAAGAAAGATTGAGAAACTTTTTTAAAGAGCTATGGGATGATTAACTGAAACTTAGACGAAAAACATCTTTAATTTCAAGCACATTTACAAAGGCGTAGTTCATTCCTACCCTGATTAGGAAAATGAAAATATAATTTACTTTAGGTGAGGTAACTACAAGGGTGTCTTTTATATCTTAGTGGCTTTCCTTAGGCATGTGGGTGTATAGTAGATGCTTTGGCTTGGGGGTAGTTTAATGTGAAGCATATCTTTTAGGAAATGTAGGATAGCAGAGATCGCACCTTCCTTCAGTAGCTATAGCTCATTTCTTAGGCCTTATTTAATGGCCCTGTCAAATTTTAGAACTTGATGAAAACCATTGGGCAGTGTATTCAACAACAAATCTGTTGTGAGCCATGTATTTTTTCTGGGTGTTAAAAGATACATTTAGATCAGGGTTTCTCAATAGCAGCATTATTGATATTTGAGGCCAGATAATTCTTTCTTGTAAGGGGCTGTCTTGTGCATTATGGGATGTTTAGCAGCATCCCTGGCCACTGCTCGCTAGATGCCGGTAGAAAAGTCTCCAGACATTGGCAAATGTCCTTTTGGACTAAAATCACCCCCTGTTGAGAACCACTGACATAGAAGAATCCAGTAGAACCCTGGCCCTGGAGGAGCTTACAGTCTGGTAATTACAACCAGGGTCATTTAGAGAGCAGGTATTTATTAAATACTTGCTGTGTCAGGCACAGTGATAAGTCTTGAGGCAGTAAAAGTCAAAGTGCTTTAGAAGCACAGAGGATATTTCTCTCTGGTGAGTTAGGGAAGGCTTTAAGGAAAGGGAACATTTTTGTTGGGTCTTGAACTATGAGTAGGCATTCACCAGATAGAAAGGATAGGATAGTATATCTTGGGCAGAGAATAGGGCATGCATAAAGGCGTGGAGGCCCAGAATGGAGGGCTTTATATTTAGAGGAACATCAAGAAATTCAGAGTGGCTAGACATTACTGTGTGATTAGTGGAGGTTGAGGGTAGGAATAAACTATGTGGTATGAGAGTGGTAGCAGAAGGTGAGACAGGTTAGAATTGGAATATTTTCAGAATACAGTGTCATATCCTGAATGATGAACGTTCCATTTGGTGTCATTTTAGTAAATACTGAAGGAGCTCCCTGTGTTGGATGTGTCATTCCTACTCTGGAGGTATTAGCATCCTGGCAGAACAGACACTAAATTCCTTCCTGATATAGAACTAATGTTGCAATTCCTTAGGGTTAATGGTGTTTAACCTCTGATATACAAGGTCAATTTTTTTGTTCACTCAACAAACACATACATTGCACCTACTGTGGCTATGCTAGGTGCGTGGATCCAGTAGTGAACCAGACAGACAAAATCATTGTCCTCATGGGACATACATTCTGATGAGACAGGCTGTAAGCAAGTAATGAATGAAATAAAATATCGTAACTTATTGTGATAAATGCCCACTGACTTCAGGGAATTCATATTTTAGATGTACCTGGGAGTTGTGCTTGTTTATATGGGGGGTTTTCAGCAGTTGAACTTGGCTTGGCCTTTCTTAGATTGTTCAGATCGAACTTCCACTGGAAAGTCATTGTTTCCTTCCTTTAGTCTAAAGGTGGTAGTTACTTATACTGACTCAGATATAAAAGAGAAGGGAGGAAAAAATGAAATTATAAACTCAAAAGTGTAGTGTTTTGTTCATATTTTAGGAGGATAATCTCATGGGTAAGCTTATCGGGTTTTAGTTCTGCAGTCAGCTTGGTGTAAAACTAAATCCCCTCTTGGAGCATGATGGGACTAGGCCAAGGCAGCAAGTCTGTATACCAACTTAAGCCCAGAGACATAAATCCAGAATCAGGCAAGTGGCCAGATAAACTCTGGAGGTTTAAGCTCAATGCTTAACTTTTCTGCATTTTGTTGGGCTTTGAATTTTATTTTATTTTATTTTTTAGTTGTGGTAAAAAAAAAAAAAAGCACATAAAATTTACCACCTTAACCATTTTTAAATGTGCAGTTCAGTGTTAAGTATATTTACGAAACAATCTCCAGAATGTTTTCATATTGCAGAACTGAAACTCTATACTTATTTTTATTTATTTATTTATTTTTGAGACAGAGTGTCACTCTGTTGCCCAGGCTAGAGTGATGTGGCGTCAGCCTAGCTCACAGCAACCTCAAACTCCTGGTCTCAAGCAATCCTGCCTCAGCCTCCCGAGCAGCTGGGACTACAGGCATGCACCACCATGCCAGGCTAATTTTTTCTATATATTTTTAGTTGGCCAATTAATTTCTTCCTATTTTTTAGTAGAGACGGGATCTCGCTCTTGCTCAGGCTGGATTAAAACTCCTGACCTTGAGCGATCCTCCCGCCTTGGCCTCTCAGAGTGCTAGGATTACAGGCATGAGCCACCGCGCCTGGCCAGAAACTCTATACTTTAATTAAACAACTCCAGCCCCTGGTAACCACCATTCTGTTTCTGTGAATTTGACTACTTTAGATACCTCACATAAATTGGAATCTTATAGCACAAATGGTTTTGCCCCGCTGTAAGCTAATGTAAGTGTTCTGAGCATGTTTTAAGGTAGGCTAGGCTAAGCTGTGATGTTTGGTAGGTTAGATGTATTAAATACATTTTTAGCTTAGAATATTTTGAACTTATGATGGGTTTATCAAGACATAACCCCATTGTAAGTAGAGGAACATCTGTATTGGTCTTTTTGTGACTTTAGCTTATTTCACTTAGTGTGATGTCTTCAAGGTTCATCATTCATACCACGTTTTGTTTATCCGTTCATCTGTTGATGGACATTTGGGTTGCTTCTTCTGCTTGACTATTGTGAATAGTGCTGCTATGTACATGAGTGTGTAAATATCTCTTCCAGACCCTGGGCTTTGATTTGTAACCTACTTGGTTTACTTTTCAAGTTTGATTGCCAACAAAGCAGATTCTGGTGTTGACCAAATTTTAGTACCTAGACATCTGGTTTATCAGAAGTCAAAAGAGAATTACTTTGAGGGGTTCAGTTTTGGTTCAGGTTTTGTGGGTGAAGAAAAAGATGAGTAAAGAGGAAGTTGTCTTTACTCATTTTTCTGTTGATGACTAACTAAAATTTTTCTCCCGTGACCCTTGAAAAAACTAGACCTCTGCTGTGCTGTGTCTTTGACATCAGATGCTTAGAACAATGTCTGGCGTATAGTAGATGCACAATAAATATCAGAATGAATCAGACTCTTCTACTTCAGATTTAGTGCAAAGCAATATCAGTTCCAAGTTTGAGTGAAAATGAAGTCTAGTTAAGTCAGGGTGATTTCCCTTTATATAACTCTTATTTTCCCCTCTGCTCAGGACCACAATACACGATGCTTGTTTATGGCCAAATGTTTTAGTATTTAGTCTGTGCCTTTCCAGAGCTCAACATTACTTAAAACCAAACTTCGTGAGATATGTCAGAGCCTCTTAGGTTGACACCTAAAAATGTCAAACAGATTTTTAAAAATCTATCATGTTTAAACTATCCAAACACAAAACATAAATATGAGAATATTCATAAGATGTTGTAGTCTCTCTAAGACTGAAACACAGATTGTTCCGAAAACAAGTAATAGAAGTTTGCTAGGTGATATTTCATGATGTGTTGGAAATACTAGTCTCAGTCATTTTGGTCTGAGTCCTGCAAAAAATTTCTCTTTCATTTCAGCTTGTTCTCATAACTATTAAAAGCTCTGTAACTGTCCAAAAATCCAGGTGATATTCAGCTAGGGTTGAAGTTGGTTACAAACCATATCAAAATGATCATGTACCAAAGTGATTATGCAAAATACTATATTCCTGCTGAGCAGAGCTCTGAGAACAATAAGTAGCAGACATCTTGGTATTGAGTTTTACCCTACTAGGCCTCTTTAAAAGTGGGGAAGACAAAGCTAACTTTGCCTTCTTGGGGACGATGATGCTGAATCTTGAAAAGAAAAATCTAATCTTCCACTAACTTATTCTTTGCGTCCCATTCAGCCTTCAGTTAGCTGTAATTTAATGCCTGGGTCACTTTCTTTTAACTAACAGTTTCATCTTTTCATTCCTCAGTGCCTCCAGATTGGATGATGACATTTCTAACATTACAATCAAATCAGATAACCATTTAAACAAGAGCTTGGTGGCAAAGATTGCTGCACTGTTACAAAATAGGTCCTGTGCTATATGAGCTCTTCCTGTAGAGCAGTGCTTCTGACACTGTCTGTATGGTCCACATGAGGGAAGATCTTATTAAAATATTGATTCTGATTTAGTAGGTTTGAAGGGGAGCCTGTGATTCTGCGTTTCTTTTGAGTTCCCAGGTGATGCCATTGCTGGTCTAAGGACCTCACTTGGAGTAGCAAGTCTTTAAAACACTGGTCCTTAACCCTCAGTTGTGTCATAATCTCCGGGGGAGTTTTAAAAAATATGATGCCAGGACTCTACCACTTAAAATTCCTGATTCGGTTGGTCTGGCAAGAGAGCTCAGGCATCTTGTTTTTCAAAAGCTTTCCAGATGATTCTGACAGGCAGCCAAGGTTGAGAATCACAACTTTCAAGAGATTTACAATCTTGACTTTGCTGGAGTGCCTGACTAGGTAGGCCTAGAAAAGATTTCTCATCATAATTTGAAACTCTGGATGTTCCTTAGTGCAGCCTGAGACCCATTGACTTTTCTTTGGCTCCAAACTCTCATTGAATGAATTCAAATTTGAATTCATCTTGAAACTCAGCAGTTTCAGATGGCAACATTTTTAATATAGTTCTTTGGTTGTGGTAAGGAACATGAGAAAGAATAGTCTGAGAGAATCTGCTCTTCTGCTTACCGATATTACTCCCAAAAGTAGAAAAAACTGTATGTGTCAATTGTTCTACTTGGATCAGCATCTGGAGAAGAAGTTAAATATTACATCAGTTGCATGATTGCCAGTGATGTGGGGAGCATGAATTGAAAGCCCATTTAGTGGGCCTCAATCTACTGATAGTGGAGGGACTCCCCTCTCCATCAAGCTTATTATAAACCCTTTCTTGTGACTGGAAAGCTAGGATAGGATCATAGAAAACTGGGGATTGATGGTGGCAATGAACCACACACACACATCTCAAGATCCACTTTTCACGTGCTGCCTCTTGAGATTTCTAGGTTTGGGGAACATGGAAAGGTAGTTTCTCACAAAAGAAAAGGTTTGGGGTAGCGGGTTTAAAGCAGAGCTTTTTTGTAAATTTCTGCCTCATTTTACACCTCTACAAGGTGAAAATGATATAATCTTTTTATTCTTGACTCTTTCTTGTTGCTTTTGATTAAAGAATAGTCTTGTAGAGGCTGAGCAAGGTGGCTCACACTTGTAATGCCAGTACTTTGAAAGACTAAATAAAATGGGAGGATTGCTTGAGGCCAATACTTTGGGACCAGCCTGGGCCACATAGCAAGACCCTGTCTCCACAAAAAATTTAAAACTTAGCTGGGTGTGGTGGTGCATACCTGTAGCCCTCTCTACTCAGGAGGATCACTTGAACCTAAGAGTTCAAGGCTGCAGTGAGCTGTGATCACACCACTGTGCTCCAGCCTGGGCAATAGTTGAGACTCCATCTCTTTTAAAAAAAAGTCTCACAGAACTTCTAAAGTAATATTTTACTTGTTCAAGTTGGAGAAGGAGGTCTTATTTATCAGCTTTGGCTTTGGTTAAGTAATCATGGAACAATCTTGTGAAAATTATAATATTAAACAACCAAGCCAAATGAGAGCACACATGCAAGAGAGTGGTCATAATCTTTTCGTCATAATCTTGTGCTGTATGTGTCATCATGGGAGGCCTTCCAGAAGAATTATCATCCCCAGTCTTCTCTTTGGCATTTCTGTGTAGCATCATCATCATCTTCTGTGATATGCCACACAACAAGGAAGACCAGTGATTGATTTCTGTGATTAAACCTTTTAAAAAATTTATTTAGGATCTAACCCCAGTCCAGCATCCTTTTTCCTGCTTCTCCCCTCTGCACTCAGGTGAAACTTATCTGAAACTTAAATAGGCTGGGTTTTTTGTGTATCTGTGCTTCTGTGCTTGCTGTTCCCACTGTCTGAATAACATTCTCATACTTTTTCAACAGGCAAATTCTCAGTATCTATTACACACGATCCAGATGTCATCCCCTCTGTGGAACATTTGCCAACTCCTCTCTCTCCCTGCAGCCCCTCATTGCTAGCTGGTTATTCCCTTCCTTGTGTCCCTGTGGGGTTTTACAGTCCTCCCCACCCCATATCGGATAGGGGATTATAACGTTTTTATGTGACTGTCTCTGACAAACTGTAAACTCTTCAAAGGTAGGAATAGATTTGTATCTTTTGCATAGTAGTAGGTATCATACATTCAGTATTAGTTGAGCTGCCTGAAGGAGTAAATCAAAGAGGAGAGAAAAAAATAAGAATAGAATCAATATACCCTGCTGTCTCCTTTTGGTGAAATTTTAATAAGTTGGACTTCTAAGTCTCTGGCACTCCAGGGTTAGTTTAGTAGAAGCTTCTTGGAAAATCTTGATACCTAATTTGGAAAAGGAAAAGATAAAAAATTGGTATTTGCAGTTTGTAGAGCTGAGTGGTAGCCAAGGAGCTTGTTGGGTTTGTTGTGAGACATTAGATGTCTTGGTGTACATTTTATCCTAATAGTTGCTTCTTTCTGTAATCATAAAATGGATTCTGGGAAGACTAGTAATGTTTTTCCAAAATGCCGCCTTTGACATGTATTTGCAGTTTTCTGTTGGTCTGAGGAAAATAGTTCACTTATGCTTGTTAATTACATCAAGTCTCAAATAATAGCTGCTGCTTCCATAATGTGATGATGCAAATTCCCAGGTGAGCATATTGGGTTTGGTGAGTCATATTTCAGACCACTTATAGAATCAATCATTTGACACCTAGTCCCAATAGAGATTTTGCTGATTTTAGCTTATCTCTGCCTTTGCACCTTTGTCTTCATTGCAGCTCTGAAACTCAAAATTGATTTTTATTTTTAGAATTGCATCCATCATTGGGCATGTGTTTAAAAATCAGTAGTTTCAAAATAAGACAAAAAAGGGCCTAAATGGCAAATAATTGAGTAGTGCTGGTCAAAAAGCTTTTTCCTAAATCCCATCCACAGTGAAGTTATGTGGTTCTCCCCACTCCAGTCCTGTTTGTTAAGAAAAAAGTAGCAGAATTGTTCCTAAAAGGCAGCTAATAAATTCACCCTGACACTTTTCGCAAACCTCTCTACCTTACCCTGAAGCAGATTTTGGAGACTAAACCATTGCTGCTGTGATGAGAAAGCAGTCCCTCCGCCATTTCTGTTGTCAGGTTAGAGCAAAGGTCATAAATGGCCAGTTTCAGCTGTAAAAAACTGTGGTCAGGTATTGCTGGCACTTGCCCTTATAATCTCTGAATGGAAGGAAAACTGGCAGTTTAGAGGAATGCCCAGAGTCAGAAATCTCATTTTAATTTGCATATTGCAGATTGGTAAACTGTCTTAGAAGAAAAAGAAACTATTCATAATATACCTCTATATTGTGCTGAGGCAAAGAACCTGATATTGTTTGGGGCTGCCTTTCATGAGGGCACTGTTAGAGGCCATCATAAGTTTTTCCTAAAACCCTTTAATTAATTGAAACTGCATGGGTAAAGTAAAGAAGAATTTTGCTCTGGAGCTTGCATTTTCTTCATTTTGCCTACCTCCTCTCTTGCCATATTTCGTAAACCATGCAGAGTGTTTCCTGCTGCCTGTTGTGCTCTGCCACCCTGTTGATTGTTCCCACCATTTACACACCTCTTGTTGCCATTTCAGAAAGATTTCCGAGTACAGGAACTCCCACTGGCTCGTATTAAGAAGATTATGAAACTGGATGAAGATGTGAAGGTGAATTCACGTTCATTTTTCTTATTCATAGTGAAGCTAAAATCATGGGTAGGTTATTGCTCATTTTTCTAGGGTTCACAGTTTAATTAAACAAAAACAAAAATATTGTTACTGTTGCTTTTTTATTTCCTGTCTAAACTTGTTCATTGAACTAAAATCAAAAGTTATTTTAATTTTTATCTCTGAAAATTAGAGGGTATCCTGTTTTTTTCCAAATGTTAAACAGATAGTGTTTGTTTTTTGAATCAGGTGATATCACCCAGTTCTTTTCATATTGTAGTCTAATTATGTATCATTAAATCAACAGGACAGTGCCATCATCTTAGCATCTTATTACAATCTATAGTTTGTTGATCTGAGCTCTAATAAATTTTTGATGACATTGTACCTTTTCTAACCTTTTGCTCTGAGTTTCTTTTATATGAATTATACTTACGAGAGGGTTTACTTGAGATTGACCATTTCTATATTCCTCCTTTCCCTTTATAAATCTCAGAGAAAGAGCAACTGTGTCTCTTCACCACACAAAATTAATAGTCTGTTGTATTTACACAGAAAGCTATCAGTTCATAGCAGTTTTCTCTTTTATTAGCTCCTTTCTTTCTCATAGTGAGACTTGATAGGATAAGAATTACTAGTTCCATTTTACAGATATAGAAATAAACACAAAGAGGTTAAGTGATGCACCCAGACTGATAGAACCAAGATCCCAATTCTCATCTACTGCTTCTTTAACTCCAGAGCTCTTCCTGTGGCTGTAGCCTGCACAAACCACCTCGCCAAAGGTATAGAGCCTTGTTTGACCAAGAACTTGAACTTCGAAGTCAGACACATCGAGGCAGCTTATATTGCTAGAGCGCTTACTATGTGCCAAGCCCTGTGCTCGTTACATAGATTATCTCATATGATTCCCACAATAAAACTGGAAGATTGTTTTCTTTTTCAGTATGTGAAAAATCCCAAAAGGAAGGGAATCCTGAGGTTTTACCTAAATCTGTTGACTCTCAAGCCCACATTATCTTTCCCCATATTGTCCCTCCTTTGATTAGGACTGAAACTCTGCCCCTTACTGGCTCTATGGCTATGGGCAACTCACTTCACCTCTTATAAACCCTAGTTTCTTTGAAAGGCTATGATGAGTGTAAGAAAGTACCTTGCACAGGGCCTGGCATGTGGTAGGTGCTAGATAAATAAGTTACCTGCTTTATTACTTACTTACGGATTTCTTTTGCCTTGGAATCTCTTAAGACCACCACCATCTTATTTTCTGACCCTTGCCCCATAGTCCTATATGAGGCAAGAAACAAATTGACTGGTTTGAATGACATGCTGGTGATTGACAGGGAGGGCCTACATCTGTTGCAGATGATCAGTGCAGAAGCCCCTGTGCTCTTTGCCAAGGCAGCCCAGATTTTTATCACAGAGTTGACTCTTCGAGCCTGGATTCACACAGAGGATAACAAGCGCCGGACTCTACAGGTAATATTGCAGATTTACATCGGGAAAACTGGGGCAAGCAGTGCCTTTACTTGCTTCTCTTGTGTGGCTTTGGACCAAAGATTGTTCTTCCTTAGGCCTCTGTCAAGCTGACATGTAATTGGCATCTCCACTGTTGAGAGGCAGACATACCTTATAGTCATGGTGGTAGTATCTCCCACCAAGAATTTCCAATTCTCTCATGGTTTTCACAGCTCAGTGACTAAACTCTCTTCACTTGATGAACCTTCACTATAAACAGAGGTTCAAGTAATAGAGTATTTACCTGTTTCTAGATGTTAACAACTTCTGGTTGGAGCCTGGAGAGATTCTAGGAAAGGACAATCCCAGGAAGAATCAGCAATCTCACTAATTTCATTAGTTTTTTTGTTCTTTGTCTGCCTTCCTGGGAATCCTTTTCTTCTTTTTTGTTTTGTTTTTTTTAATCCAGCAAATCAACATTCATATTATATGTAGAACCTTTGGTCATTGTCTCTAGAAACCCTTGCCTAAAGAGCCAGGCCCTACCTCTTCGAGAAAAGGTCTCCCGGGTATAAGAGGAAGGGTGTGACAGACATAAAACAGGGATAGTATTTTAACAACAAAGCTAAGAAAGTAAATTATGATTATTCTGCTTGTTGCTCTTTACCCACAGAATTGGAAAATGAATGTGTTTATTCATTTATTTTACAAATAATTATTGAATACTTGCAATGTGCCAGGCATTTTTATAGGCTCTGGGTTAAAAATACACAAAACAGACAACAATTCCTATTCTTGAGGAGCCTGCATTCTAGTGTAAAGATTTATGTGCTTTATGAAAATTTGATTGATTGATTGATTGATTGATTGATTGAGACAGAGTCTTACTTTGTTGCCCAGGCTAGAGTGAGTGCCATGGCGTCAGCCTAGCTCACAGCAACCTCAAGCTCCTGGGCTCAAGCGATCCTTCTGCCTCAGCCTCCCGAGTAGCTGGGACTACAGGCATGTGCCACCATGCCCAGCTCATTTTTTCTATATATTTTTAGTTGGCCAATTAATTTCTTTGTATTTTTAGTAGAGACGGGGTCTCGCCCTTGCTCAGGCTGGTTTCGAACTCCTGACCTTGAGCGATCCACCCGCCTCGGCCTCCCAGAGTGCTAGGATTACAGGCGTGAGCCACCGCGCCCGGCCGCTTTATGAAAATTTTAAAGCAAGAAAAAGACAGGAAAAATATTGAACAATGCATGTTGAAGTCACAAAATTTAATTTATGCTGCTGTGCAGTAAGTCTGTGGATCTAGAGAGATCTAATTAAAGCTACCTTCAAGATCAATTCAGATTAAAAAATAAAATGGGCAAAACACTTGATCAGCCTTTCGAGAAAGAAGATATACAGATGACCAATAAGCCTATGAGAAGGTATGCAGTATCATTAGTCATCTGAGAAATACAAATTAAAACCATAATGAGATATTGCTTTACACCCACTAAAATGGCTAAAATAAAAAGACCGACAATACCAAGTGTGTTTTTTTTTTTTTGAGACAGAGTCTCGCTTTGTTGCCCGGGCTAAAGTGAGTGCCATGGCGTCAGCCTAGCTCACAGCAACCTCAAACTCCTGGGCTCAAGCGATCTTCCTGCCTCAGCCTCCTGAGTAGCTGGGACTATAGGCGCGAGCCACCACGCCTGGCTAATTTTTTGTTTCATTTTTAGTTGACTGGCTAATTTTTTCTATTTTTAGTAGAGATGGGGTCTCGCTCTTGCTCAGGCTGGTCTCGAACTCCTGACCTCGAGCGATCTGCCTGCCTTGGCCTCCCAGGGTGCTAGGATTACAGATGTGAGCCACCGCGCCTGGCCAATACCAAGTGTTGATGAGGAAGTGGATTGTCTGAAACTCATTTATTGCTGGTTGGAATGTATAGTGGTACAATTACTTTGAAAAATTATTTGAGACTTTCTGATATTATCGATTCCTACTTTATGACCCAGTCATTCCACTCCTAGGTATGTGCCCAAAAGAAATGTGGACATTCTTATAAAAATATTCATAATAACCTTATTTATACTAGCTAAAACATATAAATGGTATAAATAACCTTATTTATACTAGCTATTTGAAAACAAATAGCCATCAATACAGGAATATATTGGGTCATTAAAATGAAATGTCCAATTTCGAATCAAAAGTGTAGCTTATTATATCTCAAACAAGAAGCAGTACAATCTAAGTATGTGTTAACTATTGACACAGTTTTGCCATGTTAATCGTAGCTTGTTTATGCCACCAGTGAAGAAGCCTAGAGAGCGAGTGACAATGAAATTGCAAAAGGCGTTTTCAACTGCTTGTTGAGAATTGAATATTTTTCCTTGCAAGAAGTGGTCCAAAGCCTGGAAGAACTGGTAGTCAGTTGGTTCAAGATCTGGTGAATATGGTAGATCACAGAGAGTTTCCAAGTCCAGCCTCTGTAGTTTGAGCAGCATTGTTTGCGCAACATGTGGTCGAGTGTTATCTTTCAAGAGGATTGGCCTGTCTCTGTTGACCAATCTCAGCTGCTTAATCACAAGTATCCTCATCATTTCATCTAATTGATTGCAGTAGACATCTGCTATAATCAACTGACCAGGTTTCATGAGGCTATAGGGGATAATAGCAGTGTTGGACCACCAAACAGACACTATTAGCTTTTTTTGTTAAATATTCAATTTTAGACTGTTCCAGCACTTCATCATTATCCATCCATTGTGCCAAATACTTGCAATTGTCAAAAAGAATCCATTTTTCATCACACACCACAATACAGTGTAGAAATGGTTTGCCTTTATGTCGTGACAGCAAAGAAAGGCAAGCTTTGAGACAGTTTTTCTTCTGATGTTTGTTTAATTCATGCAGTAGCCTCTATCCAGCTGCTTTGCCTTGCTGATTTGTTTCAGATTGTCCAGTATTATTGGAATAGTATCATCAAACCTTGCTGCTGATTCACTCGTAGGTTGAGGTAGATTTGCTTCCACTACAGCTTTCAGCTTGTCATTATCCACCTTGGTCTCAGGTTGCCCACGTGGCTCATTTTCAAGATTAAAATCACCAGAACGGAATTTCTCAAATCATCACATACTGTACATTCATTAGCCACATCCTTCCCACACGCTTTGTGGATATTTCAAGCTGTCTGTGTTGCATTGCTTCCATGACAGAACTCACATTAAAAAATAGCATGAATTTTTGACTTATCCATGGTTTCACAAATATTGCTCTAAAAAAAAATTAGAAAGATAATCAGAAGCCACAACATGCATTTGAAAGACTGAGGATGTACCTTCACAATAAAAATAAAACAAGTGTCAAAGTGAAATGTCAGTGATACCAACTGTCAACCTTAGTACTCAAGGAAATCAGACATTTCATACTTAATAACCTAAATATAAACAAATTCTGATATATTCATAAAATGGATTACTACTTAGCAATAAAAAGAAACTATTGCATCATACAACATGGATGAATGTCAAAGATAGTATGTTAAACAAAAGAAACCAGAGAAAAAAATTACGCAGTGTATGATACCATATACTGTTACCATCTACAGTGATAGAAATCAGAGTTGTGGTGCCTCAAATTTATCAGGGTTTGGGGCAGGGGAGAGTATTAACTGGAAAAGGTTATAGGGAACTGTCTATTTTCTTATCTAGGTGTTATCTACTTGGGTTTGTCAAAATCCATCAAACTGTTATTAAGATTTCTGTATTTATTGAAGATGAATAGTAACTCAATAAAATATTATTAGCACTAAAAGCAAATTTAAAATTTTAGAAAGATCAATTTAAGTATATCTATGTTTCCAAAATGCTCTAGAACATTTCATTGTTTGGAGGTGATTATAATATTTTCCCCTTTATTCTACCCATAGATAAGCTATTTAGATAGATTTGAGTAGGTAACATTATAAAAAAAAATGTGACACTCTTAAATGAGTCCTGGCAGTCTTAAGATGTGCCCTGCTTCACTTGGGAGGGTTTATTATCAAGCTGATGGTTGGCAAGAAGAGTAGACTAGAGTTTTGCATTTCAGTGGCTTGGGGCCATAACAGATACAAGGGAAGGAAAAAACAGAAAATTTCCATCCTCTCCTGTTTTGCTTGATGAGTCACCTTCTTTTAAGGTGTGGTATATAGAGGTTGCCAAGGATTTCTGTTAGTGTGTTGACTTTTCCCCCAGCATTTTGTGAAAATTTCAAGCATAAATAAAGTTTACAATGAATACCTGTATACTTAACCACCTAGCTTCTACCATTAACACTTTACTGTGTTTTATTTAATTTTCATTTTGTTTTATTGTCATATTTATCCCTCTATCCATCCTTCACGTCATCTATTTTTTCTCTCTTTTAAAAAAAAGGTTTTTTTAGAGACAGGGTCTAATTCTGTCACCCAGGCTAGAGTGCAGTGGTATGATCATAGTTCACTATAGCCTCGAACTCCTGGGCTCACGCAATCCCCCCACCTCAGCCTCTGGAGTAGTGCTACCACGACTGGCTAAGTCATTTATTTTTAAGTGCATTTCAAAGTTTACTTTCCCCATAATACTTCAACATGCATATTATTCACTAGAGTTCAATGCTTTTTCCTGTTTTTCTTTTGCTTTAAAATTTTCGGTAAAATACAAAAATCTTAACTACATAATGTATTGGTTTTTATTAAAAATGTTTTAATTTTCTCACTGAAAGAAAAGGAGTGGCACACTTGGAGAGAAAACTCTATTAGAGTAGGCCTTGGTTTTGGTATCATTAGTCATATGACTCCTGTGTTCTCTGCCCACACCAGCCTCTGTTCTTGGAACTTCAGTCCTCTAATATTCGTATCACATGAAACTACATTTAAGCCATGGATTTCTCATTGCAATTTTGAATTGCAGTAAAAATCCAAAATAAAAATCATAGCTTTGTGGAAACTATTAACATATATAGATCCAGTGACTAGAAAATGTTGCAAAAAATTGTTGAATTAGGATTTCATCTAAGAAATTCAAAATAGATTACAACTACTTGTGAACTGGAGACAAAATATTATTTATAGCCTAAAAAAAGTTGCAAGATTGATTGATGCCTTGCTTTTGTTAACCACATAATGACCAGAAACCTGTCTGTTGAGATTGCTAGATTTGTATTAATTTAGCTGAAGGATGATAATTTGACATTTGTGGTCTTAGCTGGGACAGGATCAAGCAAGAATAATAGTGGTTGGAGGCTCAGACATCCTGTTTTAAAGCATGAGTTACTATATCTCTTCTTTGTTGATATTTGTCCACTAAATCCAATCATTTGAAGTTTATGAGAGTTTGGTTGTACTTATTTCAGCTATAGACTTGGCCATGAGTATTAGTTTGGCTTAAAAGTTGTCATCGTATCTTACTTGGAGGAGGGTGTAAAGCCAGGTGAACTAGTTTCTCCGCAGGCTAATTTTTCACTCTGCTTTTCTTTGTTACAGAGGAATGATATCGCCATGGCAATTACAAAATTTGATCAGTTTGACTTTCTCATCGATATTGTTCCAAGAGATGAACTGAAACCTCCAAAGCGTCAGGTGAGCTGGGAGGGCACTGCTGTTGCTGCTGACTGAAGAGCACTTTGCACATGGTGTCAGATATGCTCCTTCTCCTCTCTCAGCACAAGTCATTTGCTGTTCCTTTTGCTCCTCTTCTCTAGACCAGATTCATCCTTAATATTGCCTTCTGTTACTCATTTTGGATACTTTTAACTCAGTGCCTCTGATACGATATTTCCGTGAAAATAGACAAAATGAAAATTAAAAACTTAGTTTCAAATGGTAAATGAAGTTCATTTCAAGGTATCTTAGGAAGTCTATCAGAATTCTTCATCTGGGATGGGAGAATATTCCCAGCAAGTTATAGATTGTAGATTTTTAAGAAACAGCTTCTCTGGGTGTACAGTGGTATTTGGAGTGAATGAACTTAGTTTTCTGATATTCTGTGTTGTGTTTCTCTATAGTGCCCTGGCTGCACACTAGAATCACCTGTTGAGGTTTTAAAAAAAATCAGTGCCCAGACTCTACCCATTTCAGCTGAATCAGAATCTGTAATGATGGGGCCCAGGAATCAGTACTTTTCAATAAAAACTCCCCAGATGCTTTTAATGTGCAACCAGATTTGAGAACCACACTTACACTGTCTTCTAAGCAATCACAAGAAAGAATGAATGTCTCCCTTTTCCTCTCTTCTGCCTGCCCCTCTCCAAACCAATTGTTTTTTTAACACCTTGGGTGCATATAGCTCTCAGTGATTGTAAATAAACCCCAATCCTGTATAATATCTCATTGTTTTAGGCATGCAGGTTGCATGACTCACTAGGTGCAGTAGAGACACTTGGGAAATAGTGACAGAGTCTCACAGGAGCAAAGCTGTGCCTTGTTCTGCTTGCTTTACTTTGTTAATAAATTTTTAAGTGTTTTTAACGAATTATTTCTTAGTATATTATCCCTAGAAACAGAGTCATTCAGTGATACCCATTCTCCCCATGCTGGCCCATATTAATAAACAGAGAAAGTGTAGGAGAAGTGGGCATTCTAATCAACATTTATAATTCTGACCCTGTATGGGGGCCTTTGGATTAGCAAGCCCTTTGTCACTTCCTTACTAGAGCAGAGTGTGCCTCACTGCGTCTCCGTTCTTTCTGGGCAGTCTTTGCTACTGTAAACATCCTTGACTGGAAGCTGTAAGGTGTTCAGAGGAGCTTTCAGTCGGATGTTTACAGCGGCAGGCTGCCACGGTCATCCCCAGCTGCGCATTGGCTTTGAAACATTATAGGTTCGTGCCCATAGGCTCAGTTCCTCCTCTTGGGGTGCTTCCCTCCTCTCTGAGAAGTCACAACCACAAGAACTCAGACCACTTCTCTTCCTTCAGAAGAAACAGTATCACACACCTGCTTTCCTTGGTGGAATTTTTTTTCTCCTTGTGTCTATCAGAAGTCCCCTTTAAAAACACAATGGTGAGTTCTCTAATGAAATCAGGCTTTCTCACTCTCATTGTGCTACCTCCTTGTTCTCTGTGGGCTGAACAGACCTGCTGAATAGACTGGCTGGAAAGAGAAGGGTTACATCCTATCACTTCCTCCAAATTCATTGGTGCCTATGGCTCTCTCAGCGTGTCAGACAGCTCCTTGTTCCATCCTAGCTGGACTTGAAATGCTGTGATCCATCTCCTTTAAAGTGTTTCTAGCTGAAACAGCTTCTTGCTGCCTGGATTTAGTTCCTTGTAGGTGTTCAAGCCATTGATTGGCATCCTATTCAGGACAGCTGCTGCTTGGCCTTTAAGGTTGAGATTGCTGCAAGCCAGCCTGAAATTCTAAGATAGCATTTTCAATCCTCTGTAGACACGAAGTTTTCCCAAGCTACAAATTGGCTGGCACCTCCTAAAGTCCTTTAAAAGCGCCTACTCTCCAAAATTCACCCTTTCTGAAGGAGGCAGCAGTTCACTCTTGCTACTGAAGCAAATGCACTTTTTCTCCTTGTGGCTGGCTGCACAACACTGTGGTGATTGCTCTGGGATGTGATGCTGCTCATTCTCTGGCACTGTTTGCCAGACTCAGCTTCTGAAAAGATTGCAAAAGCAAGCCCTCTGGTTGGGGAGGCCACTGCTAAAGTTGAGCAGTGCCCCATTCTGAATTGATCCTTAAGGGAGTGTTTGTTCTAGCACTTGGGGCGATCTCCCACTGCTGGGAAAAGGAACTAGCCAGAAATATTGAGTTGTGGGTCTAAGGCCCTTGGCTTCTCAGAGATGCTTGGGAATTTCTCTTATTCTTCAGGGAAGTAAGTAAAGATTATTTGAAAATAGAAGGTAATTGAGGCCTGACTTCTGCCTCACTAAAGCTATGAGTTGAAAGTTCCTGCCCATTGAAATGTCATTATCTTTCCACCCATTTCTAAACCAAGCATCATTCCCTTACTGGCTTGACTTCCATTGGCAGAATAATGAGTCTTCTTAATGCAGAAGAGCCTTAGATATGCCTCCTTCTATTCCAGTGATTTGACAGCAGCCATGTCTTATCCTAAAAACACTAACATAGGTACCACTACTTGAGAGTCACAGTGTCCTAGACACTGCCTACTTAACACACAATCTATGAGGATATAGTAAGCAGTGCAGAAGGAGCTCTTTACCTGCTCTCACAGCTTTTGGCAAGGGGTATTTTGACTTCTGGGAGGGGTATTTAAAGGATTTGCTTTTTGTCTGGCAAAAAGACCACATTCAATGCTAGATCAGCTTTAGTCAGGGATAACTGGGGACAGAACAGTCACAGGTCAGGGCTAGGTAATGTCAGTGTCTCCCTGCTCCCTGATTTCCTATAAGTGGTTCTGGGGCTCTCGGTCCTCTGTACTCTCTCATTACCCAAGAGCTTTTCCAAGTTAAATCTGGACTTTAGCGATTTGTGTTTTTTATAAAATAAGAAGGGAGAACTCAGTGGAAAATAAATATATTGAATCTGTTTCAACAGCTTTGAAAAGTGCAGGTGTCCTCTACTTCTTGGCTGAAAAGGGTATCAGTATTTTATCCCTGCCATAGCCAAGACCTGGTTGCTAGGGTGACCTTTATGCATATAAATGCCGAGAAGTTGGAGTTGAAGTGGAGTTGACATTGTCACTTTTAAATTGTTCTGGAAATTGAGAAGTAGATGAAAATAAAAGGGGATTTCCTTGTTTTTTGTTTTTTTTTTTTTTTTGCCTCAGTATAATCATGTTGGTTAAGACTGTTTGGGTCTGAAGCACAGAATATATTAACCTAGAAGGTTGGTTTATGTTTAAGGACTTGCTTAGAAACCCAGAATGTTACAAGTATCTCCCTAGGCTGAGTGGATGGCCATCAGGAAACCTTGTCATGCAGAGACCCACGTTTCTCAGAAGCTAAGTATTGACAGTACTGGTTTTAGTATCTTGGCCCCCAGTCACCAGGCAAACAAAAGAATACCCAGCCCCATTTGCAGGGGACACCAGCTTCTCCCCACACTAGGGCCACAGAGTCCTAGAGGTGTAGCATAAGAGAATTTAGGGCTCTTTTGTATTGGTAACAGCTGATGGGTTCAAGAGACTTTGTCATACCACCAACTTGGGTTCAGATAAGCACTTTCCAGCCTCTAACTGTCTGCCTGTCTATCTCAATCCATACATCATTCAGCAGGCACTTCCTGAGTGCCTGCACAGGAGTAGTGGGGATAGTTGGGGGCAAGAGAGAGATGGAGTTTATATTTTAGCAGGCCAGGCAGTATATTTAACATGGCTGGTACAAAAAAGTGTAATGAGGACAGTACTGTGGAAGCACAGTTCGGGGCACCTAACTGAGTGAGGGCCTGGACTCAGTACCAACTTGGTAAATGTCACTTTGAGGAGCTTTGAAGCAGTCCACAGGGGCTCTCTGTACCTTGAACAAGTATCTTTTCCTCTTTTCTGGAACCTGGCTAACTGCCCAAAATAAGGAAGTGAGCAAATTTAGCTAATATTTTTACTTAGCTAGCCCAAAGTGGTTGTATGTTTTTGTTGTTTTTGTTGTCCCAGGCAGGGTCACCACGTGTCACAGGTCACTCCGGATCAGACGTCGATCTCTGTGTCAGTGGTCAGGGGCCGACCAGCTCCAGACCCTGTGGGCTGTAACCATGCTGTAGTGTGTGTAAACATCCTACACTCTCAGCTGTGAGCTCAAGGTGGCTGGGAGAGGGTTGTTTACTCCTTCTGCCATGGAAAACATCAGCTGAAGAAGGAGCAGTCTCTTCACTCGGCAGATCGGACAGAACGCGACCTCCCTAGTCAGCCAAGGCAGTACCCCAGTGGAGAGCTGTCCATCAGGCCCCCTGGGTTGCGCTTCTGTGGCTAAGTACAACCAGAACCAGATGTGACGCTGGATAGACATTTCATCAGTGACCACAGAGCTTTTGATGTGCTGTGAAAAGCTGGGTACTTGCCTACCAGTGCTCTCAATCCTGACATTTGATTCTGAAATTCCAGCCTAGGAAAAGTCCTGTTTCGCTTTAACCTGTTCTGTCCCCTCCTGAGGTGGTGGGTATAAAATAAGAAGAGTGCTGCCTGTTTGGGAGATTGGGAGCTGTCCTGAGAGGCATGATGTTTGGGTAGCATCTTCCCAATGCTTGCAGTTAGCACTATTCTCAGATCACAAACCTTGACAGCATTTATTGACAGGCACTGCTGGTGCATGGTTTTTAGTTACGATAATTATTTGCCCGTTTGCAACTCATCACGCAAAGGGTGATTACTCAGTACTTGAGAAAATTGGCTGTATGTTCTGTGAAGCCTATAGAAGAATCTGTTATTTTTAGTTTGATTTAGCACAACTGGTCTCTTCGAATTCCACTCTCCTTTGGCTTTGGATGTGGAGAGCTCAGCATTCAGCAGGCAACTGCACATAGCCTGTTTGGGGAAAGAGTGGAAATTCACTGTGGCAGCTGCTGAGTCGGTTCTTTTTCTCTTACCTGTCTCTTCTTCCACCCCACAGGAGGAGGTGCGCCAGTCTGTAACTCCTGCCGAGCCCGTCCAGTACTACTTCACGCTGGCTCAGCAGCCCACTGCCGTCCAGGTCCAGGGGCAGCAGCAAGGCCAGCAGACCACCAGCTCCACGACCACCATCCAGCCTGGGCAGATCATCATCGCACAGCCTCAGCAGGGCCAGGTCTGTGGGCTGCAGAGGATGCCCACCCAGCAAGAGAGTCCCTGCTAGGTTTGGGGTGAGGAAAGCTTGACTAGGTTAGAGAGGCAGCCAAGTCATTGCAGAGTATGGAAATTGAAGTCTGGAAACCTGAGCTTTTCCCCAGATTCAGTTGTTGAGGTGAAGTGTCACCTTAATTTCTCTGGACCCTATTTTTCTCATAGGTCAAGTGAGGACAGTGCAGTGAACAAGATGTTCTCTGGGATCCCTTTGAGCTAAGAAATTATAGAAGGAAAAAAAATCTCTATAATGCCCCCATGAAGAGTAGTGGGATCTTCGTAGGAAGTGTTTTAAGTGGACTCCATACCTGCTGTCTGTATCTAGGCCAAAATTGTAATTTGTGCAATTAAGGGGAAATTGGATGTCGTTGCCTGCTTGCACACCTCTCTCCTCTTTGTCATTTCTCTGTCCCATCATGTCTGTGTCAGGTAACCTTCTCTTTGTACCATAGTAGAGAGGATTCTTTCTTTCCTCAGTAGTATTGTTGTGAGAGTGATAACATTCACGTTTTTGGGGGGGTCATGAGAGGCTATAGAGAGCTATGTACTGGTAGCTCTGAATCTAAATTCTCTGTCAACCATTAATGTATTTCTTCATCAAACATTGAGCATCCTCGGTGGATAAAGTCTTGTGAAGTCCTGTGCTATGTACTGGGGATACAAGCATGAATAAAACAGTCCTTATTTTCAAGGAATTCACAATCTAGTTAAGGGTACAAATACTTAAAGCTTATACCACCATATGGGAAGTGTAAGGCGTTCTTAGGATTATGTACAGGGAGTTAGGGGAGCACATCAAAAGGAGAACCTAACAGAGATGTGAGGGAGGTGGTAGAAGAGGAGATGGTCAGAGAATGTTCCCAAAAGGAATGATATGAGTCTTAGAGGGAACAATGGAAGATAATCAAATAAAGCGTGAAAGGATGGTATTGCCAGTAGAGGGCATGGCACAAGCAAAGATTTAGCAGTGGGAAACAGTTCCAGGGAGTGATAGGAAAGTAGAACCGGCATAGGGGAACAGATAGGCAGGGAACACATCCTGGATAGCCTGTGTCTTCTAGTATGGAGCTGGGTTTGCCTAGAAGAAAAAAAATTGGGGTAGAGGTAGATTTAAATATGAATTATGATCTTAGGCTTTATTCCCTGTTCATTTATTTATCCATACAACAACATTGAGTGCTCGCTCTATGCCAGACACTGTGCCTAGGCAGGAGGGGTTCAAAGATGATTGTAGCTCAGTCCCTGCCTCAGGGTGTTCGCTGCACCATGATGCCTGAGGCACCTTTGGGTAATGCATGTGCCTCTACAGTGGTGAGAGCTTTACCTGCCAAAGGCTTTATCCCTTCACAGAGTGAACTTCAAGGGAGTCTGCCAAGCCTGGCTCTGATTGGCTGATCATCCTAAGAAGCTCATGGCTGTCGTGCCCTGACAGCAGGGCACACCATATGTGATTTGACAGCTGCCATGCTAACACAAGCCCTCATTTTCCTAAAATGATTTAGAAATACCTTGGAAATCCTCTTGGGAAAATTGGTTTGATACAGTACAGTGATGAGTTGGCAGCATGCATGTTTTTTTTAGTCAGCGAGAATTTCATCTGTCCTCTTCTCTGCTCAGCTTGGAGCTGATAAGGCTTGTGAGGATGGTGAAGTTGGACCCACCCAGCATCTCTTTGGCTGTTGTTACGCTGTCCTGCTGCTGCAGGGTGGCCTCATGCTGTCACACCTCCCTGGACCTGTAGTGATAGCTGTTTCAAGTTGAGTCCAAATATCCTTTGCAGGATAGAATATATATTAAAGCAAAGTTGTAAGGAATACATATTTTGGTAAAGTGAATCCTATGTTTTTTGTCATAAATTGGAAACTTATTTCTGGAGGTTTGGGGATAGTCTGAGTTGAAAATTGCGGTACAAGAATGGAAGAGATGTTTCCTGTTTTCCTAGCCTACTGTGTGTACTTTTTACTCAGAACACTCTTCTCATCTTTCTCCCTACCCTCCTCCGCTTTACAGTAATATGAGGTATTAAGTATGAAATGTCCGGTTTCCTTAAGTACTAAGTTTGACAGTTGCTATCCCTGACATTTCACTTTGATGCTTCTTGTATTGTTTTTATTGTGAAGGTAACATCCTCAGTCTTTCAAACATAGGTTATAGCTTGTGATTATCTTTCAAAAAAATTTTTAGAGCAATTTTTGTGAAACCACAGATAAGTCAAAAATTCGTGTTATTTTCAAATATGAGTTTCTTCGTGGAACCAATGCAATGTATACAGCTCAAAATATCAACAAAACGTCTGGGAAGGATGTGGCTAATGAATGCACAATCCGTGGATGGTTTGAGAAGTTCCGTTCTCTTGATTTTAATCTTGAAAATGAGCCACGTGGGCTACCTGAGATCAAGGTGGATAATGATGAGCTGAAAGCTGTAGTGGAAGCGAATCCATCTCAACTTACGCATGAATTAGCAGCAAGGTTTGACGTTACTATCCCAATAATAGTGGACCATTTGAAACAAATCATCAAGGTAAAGAAGCTGGATAGATGGGTTCCACATGCATTAAACAAGCATCAGAAGAGAAATTATCTCGAAGCTTGCCTTTCTTTGCTGTCACAACATAAAAGCGAATCATTTCTACACTGTATTATTACATGTGATGAAAAATGGATTCTTTTTGACAATTGCAAGCATTCGGCACAATGGCTGAATAAAGATGAAGCGCCAAAACACAGTCCAAAACTGAATATTCATCAGAAAAGCTAATGGTGTCTGTTTGGTGGTCTAGTACTGCTATTATCCACTATAGCTTCATGAAACCTGGTCAATTACAGCGGATATCTTCTGCAACCAATTGGATGAAATGATGAGGATGTTTGCGATTAAGCAGCTGAGATTGGTCAATAGAGACAGGCCAATCTTCTTGGAAGACAGCGCTCAACCACATAATGCACAAACAATGCTGCTCAAACTACAGAGGCTGGACTTGGAAACTCTCTGTCATCCACTGTATTCACCAGACCTTGAACCAACTAACTACCAGTTCTTCCAGGTTTTGGACCACTTCTTGCAAGGAAACATATTCAGTTCTCAAGAAGCAGTTTAAACGCCTTTTGCGATTTCATTGTCACTTGCTCTCTGGACTTCTTTGTTGCTGGCATAAACAAGCTACTATTAAGATGCCAAAACTGTGTTGATAGCTTAGGCGCATACTTTGTACTGCTTCTTGTTATATAATAAGCTATACTTTTGATTTGAAATCAGACATTTCATATTTAATGGCCTAATAGTAATTTCTCCTTACCTAGTGATCCCTTGAATCTCATCTATAGTTCCCAGAATATGTTCCCTTCTCTTGTAACTATAGATGCATAATTGTAATGTTCAGTAGACCTATGCATTCTGAATTAAGAACATCAAAGTAGCAACATCAGTTGAAGTCCATGATTCATTGAGACTCCCAGAGTCATCTTATTTAGGTGATTCTTAATTCAGAATGGGGAGAGATCACGTCCGAATCAAGGTCAGGGGTCGGTAGTACAAGCGTAGTTTTTAAACTTGGCTCCACCTACCTTCCATCACTACCACCACCAGATGAGCCAGATATGCTGGGTTCACTGCTCTAGGTAATCTGTAAAAGTCATATCTAGGGTTGAAGTTTTGAGATTTGAGGGAATGATTAACCCTTTTGACAAATTCATGTCTTTACCATCTCTCAAAAGAGTATGTTTCATAAGACTACAATCCACTAAGTGTGTGTGAGAGACACAGGATCTGTCAAGCCATATACATAAGACAGAAATGTCTTAAATCTGAGACTGCCATTTCTAGAAAGTTAAGGTTCTTGCTTTATTAAATTCTTTTGATCTGGGTAGGCTTAGTTAAGAGTCTAGGTTTTAACGGTGTTTACTCTCTGTGAAGCCATGCTGTGGTCCAGAGCAGCCATCTGGCCAGTGTGGGCAAGAGTCGCTCTGCTCCCTGAAGGGGGATGAAAGCCTTGCACAAGGGCCAGCTTCAGAGATGTGCCCATGTGCTTTATTTTCCTTTTAATGTCTTACATATGTAAGGAGTGCAAAGAGGGTCCTGCTGACCCCACTTTCTATTTAGTTTTGCCCTCTAAATTCACCTGCTCCAGACTTGACTTTGGCCATTTCCCAAGTGAACTGTCATGGTTGCTTTTGATTTTTTTCTGTACTGTATATGCCTTACCATTACCGAACGGGCTGTGAAAAGCTGCAACATTTGAGGCGTAGAGATTTATGTTTGGGGCCCGGGCAGATACTTTGCACTATGAGCCTAGAAATCTGTTTGGCTTTCCCATCATTCATTTCAGAGAGTAACTTTAGTAATGCTCTAAACCCAGAGGACTCTGTAGTATTATAATTAAGGGTGAGATGAGCTTAAGCATTAATGAAGGGGGGTTGCTTCTGGTTAACTGCTCCTTATTAACCTCTTGGCAATCCTATGGGCTCTGAGCCAGAGCTTATGCAGCTTTCTCATGACTCTTTCTTCTAGACCACACCCGTGACGATGCAGGTTGGAGAAGGTCAGCAGGTGCAGATTGTCCAGGCCCAGCCACAGGGTCAAGCCCAACAGGCACAGAGTGGCACTGGACAGACCATGCAGGTGATGCAGCAGATCATCACTAACACAGGAGAGATCCAGCAGATCCCGGTAAGCCCTGCCCTAGAGGTATGCATGGCTCCCTTCACAGCTTTATAAAAGAAAATACTTAAAGATTTTATATATACATACACACAATAGTGTGTGTGTGTGTGTGTTGTTTTTAACCCATATTCTCATTATCTCCACTAGCACAACTTGCTTTAACTACGTTTACTCCCTGCTTTCCTTTAGTCCAGGTTCAGGTTCACCACAGTGAGGTAGCTCCTCTCTATTTCCCCTCTGTCCATCTATGCAAAGAAATTATTGTAACCACCATCCCGTGCCAAGGCTCAAAGGCCCTGTGAGGCAGTCCTGTCTTTTGATTAGCAGAGAATAAGAGGGCGGTGTATAGGGAAGGCCATAAATACACTTGTTGCATATTCATGAGTCAGTTCCCAGTGGAGCCTGCAGCAAAGTGTATTTTTGGCTTTCATTTAACTTATCCATTCCTTCACTGTGGACTGCTCCTTCCTGTGTGCCTTGAGGGATTTCATTTCTTAGATTTGTTGGCTTTTTTACTTGTACTTGTTCTTTTGTAAAATATATCCTTGTCTTAACACTTGTCTGTATATTGGTCATTTTGCCACCAAAAACTAGAAAGTGAGTGAAGTGGAGCAATCCTTCTATTTCTTGTCCTTTACCCTTCCTGTTGTAAATGTAGGCAGGTATGGACTCATTTGGAGTTGGCTAACCACTTCCTCTTTGAAAAAAGCTTGAAAAGTATCCTCAGTTCAATTTAGGAACTGTTTTTATTAATAAAGTAATAGGCTAAAAGAAAGCTTAGGACGGTGGTGTGTGTGTCTCTCTCACACACGTACATGTGATACCCATCAATTCTAGGTGACTGAACTCTGTCTTGCCTCATTGTTTCAGCCACCAACCCCAAGACCTCTTGAATCCTTCTCATTTTTTCATGTGAAGGCACAAAAACAAGTTCATTTGAGCCAAAGAAGAGTTCCCACTTTGCAGAAACTTTAACCCTCTGGGGCACAGAGCCTTAGCCCAGAAGATTTGTTGCAGAATTCACAACCTCATTATCAGCCTTACTGAGACCAGTGAACCTCATTCACTGGTCTCAGACACCTTCTGCTGGAGTCTGCATTTCTAGACTCTTCAGGCATCTTATTAATAGTGCTTGTAATAGTGATGAGCTTCAGGAAGGAAACTTTGCTTTCCTTTAGAAAACCCAAGGGGCAGGCTTATTTGCTCTGTATTTAATGTAAAAAGCTGTGAGAATCCTTAGGCTGAGGGGCGGAGCCTCCCCAGATGTCTTAACAGAAGCCTAAAAGGAAAGCTTCTTGCTTCTGTTAAAGAACAGCTTGGAATTATTTGGCTCACAGCTTTTCACTCACATTTGGGTTTCTGCAAGGAGCTCTTCCCAGCTAGAAAATGTTAAGTCCCTGTGGCTATCAGTACACCTTCTCCCACTTCTGGGACAAGGCTTTAGTCTTTGATCCTGTGATCCCTGCCTGGAGTTCTGGTGACTCATGGGACCAGCCATCATCACTCTCAGCAGATGAGGTTTCCCAAGCATCCACCCCATTGCCCTTATCTCCACAAGCCACTTGACATTATTGCCTAGCAGCTGCATGATAGGATTTGGTGGGGAATTCAGGCTTGGCACCACAACTTCCCTGCAGCTCCTCTTGGCATATTCTCAGGAAAGAAATGACTGCAGGTCACAATATTCTTGCCCTGTCTCCTTTGAACCAGATTCTTAATGGGTTTAGATTTTGTGTTTCTGCATCTTGCCTCACGTGGACCATTCTGGAGTAGTCTACCAAGAACTTCAGAGTTAGTTTTTTATTGGTAGTTTAAGTCCTTTGAGGTTGGAATTTTCAGAGAAGCAATTTGATTTAACATTGCATGCAGGAGTACAGCTTCATCCCATCAGCATTTTCCTCACAGAAGTAAGATTCTTGTGATGAAGTCAGCTCTTGAAGGCTAGAGGGAAATTTGCTCCAGGCTAAAGAGGCAAGACTAGCCTGTCAGCTTCAAGAAGCTCCCCCTTGCAACATAGACAGGCTGGGTAGCCAGGGAGGATGGTTTCTGGGGCCCCCAAATGGAGACAGACCAGATCTGCCCATGCTCCCAGAACTTCTTTGATTTGATTCCCCTAAATCGGGAGTGTGAATGTCTGCAGTCCTCTGCTAACCATTATCCCTGCCAAGCCGTAGTTCCTCTCACGTTGTAACTGCTTTGGTCCACTCTTCATCCCTAGCTCAAAGCACTAATACTTTCATGGTACACTGGAGCATTGAGAGGCTGAGTTAAGGCTTTTAGCACACAATTAAATGCAGCATGTGGTATTATTGTATTATTTGAGATTTAATCGGAAGCATGAGGGACTCTAAGGGCACTTTTGTAGCTTTGGTTTCCCATGATGGGGTTTTCTGTGAAAGGCTTATTGATTCTGCTTCCCTTTGGGAGGTGTTTGGCCAGAAGCTAGTGCTGAACACCAAGGATCCTGAAAGTCCAACAGACCCCCATTGGTCCTGGCTCTTGAGGACAGAGATAGGAAAGCAGGCCAGCTCCAAGATGTGCAGGATGGGGCTGGGCAGCACGAGGGCTCTGGTGCGGAATGATGGACGTCTGCTTTGGGCTCCTAGTGGACACTGGAACTCTTCACAGTATTAAGAAGTATGGAGATGGAGGGGGAAGAGGCCCACACTTAAGGTACAGGTATTCCAGCAATGTCATACAGGCTTTGAGGTACGTTCCTAAAATAAACTGTAATCAAACAGCCAAGAGCCAGCGAATGATGAGCATGCAGCCATGCTGTTCTCATGTAAGTGACAAGATCTCCTGGGAGTTTTTCACAAAGTCCACTCAGGGAACATATCCTCTTCTGTGGGGTGGGGATTTTGTGTTTTTGCTTGTTTTGACCTCTGTTTAAAAGGAACTTTTTTCAGGGTAGGCTTCTTTGGAGAGTTTGAGGGGTAGAGGGCAATCACCATCTCTGGTCATGGAAAGTGTGCCTGGTTGAGATTGTGTTCAGTCTCTTATAGCCTCTTTGTCTCTGCCCCTGCCCTAGGTACAGCTCAATGCCAGCCAGCTGCAGTATATCCGCTTAGCCCAGCCTGTGTCAGGCACCCAAGTCGTGCAGGGTCAGATCCAGACACTTGCCACCAATGCCCAACAGGTATGTGCCCCAGAGACATAAGGCTTGAGTTGGAGACCAGCAGCCGCTGGTTTCTGGCTCAAAAGGAATGTGCAGCACAGGACTTGCTTGCCTCCTCATGCTTCAGCTAAAGGCACCCACCCCCACACCCTTTATATCTATTCCATACCCCAAGGGACAGATGGGGGGTAGTTTGAAGATTGGATTCAAAGTGTGTCTCTTACCGTCTAGTTCTCGAGGCACAAAGAAATGCAAGTCAAGGGAAGTCTTGAGGGTGCCTGAGAGAAGCCTAATATGTGTGCATGCATGTCAGACTGCAGCAAGCATTTGCAGACTGCCTAATCTTCAGGCCGAGTTTCCATCTTTAAACCTGGATAACTGTCGTGTTCTTGCACCTCCTGTGGTCTTTGGAAAGCTTGCTTAGATTTTACCCTGACTTCCTCATGCATCCCTACCCAGAAAGTTTGCCCATCTCCTCTCCTCCTGTGCCCTACAGGATGAAGGCTGTGAGTCACAAAGGCTGAGGGGGATGCCTCTCAGGGGCCCGGGGGTGTTGAGGGACATGGGCGTCACTGGCGGAGGATGGGGGGAGGTGGTCAAGGGGAGGCATTGTTAATGGATTCTTTTGCCTCAGACCCAAAAAAAGCAGCGATCGTTTAAGAGCTGGACCCGTCTGGCCCAGTTGCATTTCTGGTGATGTATCTATTGACAGTGGTGACAGAGCTGAGTTTGTAGAGCAGGTCTCCAAAGATCTCATTTGGGAAAATGAGAGGAATGAGCCAAAAGCAAGCCTTCTGAGTTCCATATAGTCTCTGGGATCGTTAAAGGGCCCTTTCCATACCCACTCCCTGGCCTACCATAAGGACTTGGGCTTTTCTATAATTTCCTCAGGGCTCGCTGACACTGAGTCACATCTTAAGATTGGTCATACCCTTGGGTCCCCCCATCTTTCTCTTTTTTTAATCTTGTAAGATTCTTTCCTGGGATCCAGAAAACTTTTTATGGCATAGGAGTGGGAGGAAACGAGAAGAAAGGGTTCTTTGGTTTCTCAGAGGTCACTTTGGGGAACAGAACCAAAGGCAGAAAGTGGGGAGAGGAGTGGGAAAAGGAAGAAGTGGGTGCCTGAGGTCACTTAAAATCTCCATAAAAACAGGTTTTTTTTTTTTTGTTTGTTTGTTTTTTTTTTTTTTTTGAGGCAGAGTCTCACCCTGTTACCCCGGCTAGAGTGCCGTGGCGTCAGCCTAGCTCACAGCAACCTCAAACTCCTGGGCTCAAGCAATCCTGCCTCAGCCTCCCGAGTAGCTGGGACTACAGGCATGCGCTACCATGCCCGGCTAATTTTTTCTATATATTTTCGTTGGCCAATTAATTTCTTTCTATTTTTAGTAGAGATGGGGTCTCACTCTTGCTCAGGCTGGTTTCAAACTCCTGACCTTGAGCGATCCACCCGCCTCGGCCTCCCAGGGTGCTAGGATTACAGGCATGAGCCACCGCGCCCAGCCAAAACAGGTTGTAATTGTGACAACCTGTCACTTAGTAGGTGCTCAATAAATGTTTGTTGAATGAATGCTGAATAAATAATATGTAAATGGAATTTAAAGGTAAATGAAGCTTTTCTTTTCAGCTGATGTGAATAGCCATCCTGCTGGTCACAGGGCACAGTTAACCTTCTTATCTATGAGGAGTATTTTCCATTTATCTTAGGCTCATTTATTTATTCTGCAGACATTTCTTGAATACTTACTTTGCATGGGGGATGTAAAGACAAAACCTAGCTCCTGCCCTCAAGCAGCTTATAGACTGATGGAAGGAGAAGAACCCAAACTAAGAAACAATAGTAAGAAATTGTCATGAAGCCCTCTCACGCCTGTCCCCTTTCTTACTCCTGATAGCCTCATGGGTAGGCCTGCAGGGTGGCTTTTGGCCACCATGAGGACACTCGAGAGGACAGCCCTTACCTTGCAGGCTGGCTGTGATGATTCAAGGAGATGGTGCACAGAGGACATTGCCAGTCCAGTGTTCCATAGATATACACACGTGCACATTCCAGTCCTCTTTCTAGTTTACCCAGCTATTCCCAGCAGTTGTTATTATATGATGCAGTTCTGCATGTCAGTACATTTATTCTAAAATCCATTTAAAATCCCCATATAACGTTTTAAGTACATGTGATAAATATTTTCTTTGCTCCTCCCCCATCCCTCCCCCTTCCTCCTCCCCTCCCTTGGCCCAGAGGGCTGCACGTTGTCTGTCTCGGAAAAAGTACTTCATAGGTTTGCCACAAGGACTGCCAGGGCCAAGGTCACTTGCCTGCCAGGGAGTTTCATATTCCATTCAGATAATCTGGGTGATAAGGGTTTGGTTTGGAGCCCACCTTCCAAGAACGAAAGGGACCACTCACCACTTCGCCAAACATTTTGCAGTCTGCCTTCACTAGCTGAAGGACTCTTAGGATGTCTGCCCCAAACCATAGCACATAGAAGCTAGGTGTTCTGTTTGAGCCTCAGACCTTGAGGTGAGTGGGTGGTTGGGGGTGTAGGTGGATCTGAGAGAGAGATGCGTTCTGTGGGGATTTTAAATGGGTTTTAGAATAAATATACTGACATGCAGAGTTATATTATTATATGCTCCAGGGTTCTCGGTGTGCCTATGTGGTGCCAACTCTTTGGATAGCCATCAGTGCTAGGAGATTGGGAATGACCCTTACTTTCCTACTACTCATCCAGCACCTTCTGGGCACTTTATATGCGTTGTCTCACCTGACCTTCACAACCCTCTCCTCGGTGGTGGGCTGGTGGGCCCAGACCCTTGCAGCTGACGTGCCTACTCTGCCCTCTTGATTCCTACAGATTACACAGACTGAGGTCCAGCAAGGACAGCAGCAGTTCAGCCAGTTCACAGATGGACAGGTAGGGTACCCACCCTGGGCAGGGGCAGAGGGTGAGGAGTTGGGGGGCAGGGTAGCAGGTGATATCTGCATTTGGATGGTTAGGGCAACTGTCCTATTCTCCACTAACAATGAGTGGACAGGAATCATTCAGACAAGAACTGTCTTTAAATCAAGGCGCGTACGCTTTAGATTTATAGACTTGTGGGAACTAAGAATAGTTTTAGACAGGTAACCCAAATCGCCATTTTACAGATGGGTAAACTAAACCCCAGAGATGGGAAGTGCCTTGTCCACGCTCACGTAGCTGTTCATTGCAGAGCCAGGACTGGAATGCGAGTCTCCTATTTCCCTCTCTAGGACTGTTTTTTTTCCCTAAGCCTTGATGCTTTTTTAATAGCATGGGCAGAGAACATGTGACCTCCCAAGTTCTCTTGGTTCCTGAAATTCAGTAATATTAGACCCATGCAAGGAAGGCATCTTCCCTTTTCCCTCCTGCTTTCCCCTCACAGTAGAGTCCCAGAGACCACCGAGCACACGGTAGGATGACACACCCAGCAGACTTGTGCTGTCTGCTGCCCAAAAGAGAGAAGAGCTAGCATCAGGACTCATCTCTGGCTTCTGCTGGCACCACATGCTAGGCCCGCATGCCAGGGTTTCTGTGGGGGTCTTGGCTTTTTTTTTTT
>CAUYPO010007359.1:0-16831 GCA_963574435.1 Cheirogaleus major | reverse complement strand
GAATGTTTATAGCAGCACAGTTCACAATTGCAAAATTGTGGAAACAATCCAGGTGCCCATCAATACATGAGTGGATCAACAAAATGTGGTATATGTATACGATGGAATACTATTCAGCTTTACGAAACAATGGTGATACAGCACCTCTTGTATATTCCTGGATAGATCTGGAACCCATTCTACTAAGTGAAGTATCTCAAGAATGGAAAAACAAGCACCACATGTACTCAGCAGCAAATTGGTATTAACAGATCAACACTCATGTGGACATAGAGGAATAACATTTATTGGGTGTCAGGTGGGTGGGAGGGGGGAGGAGGGGATGGGTATACACAAACATAATGAGTGAGATGTGTAACGTTTGGGGGATGGTCACGCTTGAAGCTCTGCCTCGAAGGGGGAGGGCAATATATGTAACTGTAATATTTGTACCCCCATAATATGCTGAAATAAAATAAATAAATAATTATTAAAAAAAGTAAATTATGTGGACTTACAATTAAGCACATTACATTTAAAATGAAGTGATAAATATTCAAAATGATCACTTCCTCATTATCTTATTACAGTTTACTGTTATCTATGTTTTTAAGGTTATTTTCCGTGGTTGTATTTGCATGGTGGAAATAATAGAAATGGTGTGCTACTTCACATCTTTTCCCATCTCCTCCTTCAGTGATGTCAGATTAGTAGCTTAGAAGCCAGCCAGTGTGGAAATATTTACACGATGGAAATTGGCAAACACTACAAATCAGCCCCTCTACCTCCCCGAAGCTGGTTGTTAAAGATTTACTAGCATATCACTGGCTCAAATTAGTATGTGCAATCTGAGTCTCTTGGAAGTGACTTCCTATCGCTCTCAAAAAGAAGAGTGCATAATCATTATTGAATTGCACCTAAATTAGGGGCCCATGAAGAAACAGGCTATTAGACATGGCCCTTCTATCCTCTGTTTCCTTAACCAAAATAAAATAAGTAATTCTGAGTACTTGGCCCACAACCAAGGACCTCTCCTGTTCAGTTGTTCATCCCCTTTTTACATGAGCTAATTACAGTGAGGGGTGTGCAAAGCAACAGTTCTTTGTGTTCAGAGTGAAATAATGGCTTAGTCACCCCTGAGTGGATGAAGGTTCTGTACTCTTTAGTGTAGTAAACACAAATCCCAACCTGATGGCATCTGACTTTTGCTTTTTCTAAATAAATCAAAATTTATGAATAGAAGTTTAGCTTTCCTGTACCAGCTCTGGCTGTCATGACAGTAGTGTATTTTCTGTTTTTCTAATTGAATTGACTTACTCATAGTTTTAGCAGCCTGTTGGTTTGCATGGTTTTCTTTTCTTTTTTTGTGTGTTTCTACTTGGAACATATGCATGTTTAGTTCTGATAATATAAGAGGGAGCTGGAATCCCTGCTTTGCAAAATCCATTGATTATATAGAATACAGTTGGCTTGGGTTTTGTTTACAGAAAAAGAAACCCACTCCTAAAATAGAGAACTGAGACCTGAGCTTGGAAAGGGAATCTTTTCTCTCCAGGTTTCTGGGGCAAAGGTAGGCCAGTGATTCAACCCAGCCAAGGTCTTAGCACTCTATAGGTCCAGGGCCCTGGCAGGGTGAATTTGAACTGCTCACCAGGTTGCCATCAGACACAGTTATTTAGGACCTAAGGGATAACAAGTCTAAAGACCGTAAACCCTGACAGATGCTGGTGCTCCCCAAACTGTAGGTAATTTAAAACAAAATTTCCAAATAACAGAAAACCTATGTGGGGGGTAGTGTAGTAACTTGAATAAGTGCATGGACTCTATAGGACCTGTCTGCTTGGGTTTGCATTCTGGCTTCCCCATCTGTCAGTCTTGTGACCTTACACAGACCACTTAAAACCTGCGTCTCAGTTTCTTCATCTATAGAGCAGGGGTAATGAGCACTACCTACCCTCAGAGAACTGGTGTGAGGATTGAATGTGTTAAATTTTTTTTTTAAATTTTGTTTAACTGAGTGCCAGTTTCAGAATCAAAATATGTTAAAATTTGTAAGATGCTTAAAGAAGTGCCTGGCACATAGTAAATGCCACATAAATACTAGCTATTGTATGAATGCTTACATTCTTTCTAATGGTTTTCAGATTGAAAAACTGTGAATAGGTTCATTGTAGCTGAACTATTTCTTGTTCGTTTTCCTATTTACTTATTTCCTGGTCCCCTAGGTATAGACCTAGCTCTGGGACACCAGGCAGGTATCTTACAGTGCAGTCCCAGAAGCCATCATCAGATGCCTATGTAGCTCGGACCCAGCATTCAAAGTGTATTCTGGTGGTTAGGACTGAAGGCTTTAAAGTCAGACACAGAGTTCTTTTTGTTTGTTTGACTTTTTCTTTTTAAATAATTGTAGACTTACAGAAAAGTATAGTAAAAATAGCGCAGAGAGTTCATGACTGCCTTTCATCTACCTTCCCCTAATGTCAACATCTCATATAGCTATAGTACAAATATTAAAGCCAGGAAATTAACATAGATACAAGTCTGTTAGCAAAACAATAATCCTTATTTGAATTTCACCAGTTTTCCACTAATGTCCAGGATCCAACATAGACTCTTAGGTTGCATTTAGTTGGTATGTCTTCTTAGTTTCCTCCAATCTGCAACAGTTGCTCAGTCTTTGCATTTCTTTCATGACCTTGACACTATTGCTCAGTATCAGCTAATTATTTCATAGAACGTCTCACAATTTGGGTTTGTCTGATGTTTACTAATGATTAGATTGAAGTTTGTCTTTCTGGCAGGGATACCACACAAGTGATGTTATGTCCTTGGTGTATCATTTCCAGGTGATATTCATCTTGATTGCTTGGTCAAGGTTTCTCCAGTGCAAGATTACATGTCTGTTTTCCAGAATAACCATTGCAAACACTGTGAGTAACCTCGGGAAGATTATTTTGGCATGACAGTCTTTGTAATGATGCCCTAAGAAAGATATTAGCCAACATCTCAGTGTACTTTATTATTTGAAGTACTGTAAGAGAGACAGAACTACTTTAAAATACAATTGGGGTAGCAGCTCAAATGAAAAGTTATTTTGATTACTTCTATGCAATGTTCATTTGAACAGAGTCTAGAAATTTTATCATGGAGTAGTAGGCCAACTACAATAGTGCAAACATAAAATAACATGTGTAAAGGGAAATTTATACTCTAATGAACATATGAGACAAGAAAAAATAAGAACAGTGAGGCCCATGTGTCAACTATGTGCCACATACATTCATTAAATGGCTCATGTGTGCTGTTTGTGAGACTGCACATTAAGTGGTTTGCTCTCATGGCCCACATGACTGTCATCCACAAAATGATGATGAGAATTACCAAGGAACAGCAAAGACTATCTTTCTGTACACGAATACATGAATTAAATGAAGTACAAAACTGGTAAACATACTTTCAAGAATAGTCTAAGGATTTATTTTTAATATAAATATATAAAGAAGCATTGTTTTTTAAAAAACAATATGGAACACTTCAAGAATTTGCATGTCATCCTCACACAGGGATCATGCTAATCTTCTCTGTGTCATTCCAATTTTAGTATATGTGCTACCCAAGTGAGCACTAAAGCATTGTTATCATAATTTCTTAGGTAAGGAATACATAAAATTAAATATGTTGTCCAATTCCTATTCTGATATAGTAACTGATAACAATTATTGAGTTCCTACCATGTGCAGATATTGTGCCAAGTATTTTATATGCATAATTTAATTAAATTTATTCATTCAATCAACAAATATTATTGTGCACTCACATATGCCAGGCATTGTTGTAGAGGTGGGAAATACAGCAGGGAATAAAACAAAATCTCTAATCTTTTGAAAATGAATATATAATAGATCAGATGGTAATGAGTGCTACACAGAGAAATCAAACTAGGTTAAAATGGAGTGGAGAGTGCCTTTTGATGGAGGGTGGCTGCTGTTAATTTATTATAGGGTGATCAGAGAAGTTCTCTCTAATGGAATGACAGTTTTCTGGGCAAAATTGTTTCTAATCAGAGGGTACAGCAGAAAGTAAGAACATGTTTAGTATTTGACTCTCTATGAGAAGAATTACTGTTTTATACACAAGAAAACTGAGACTCAGGAATATTCTTATTATATATGTGCCCATGTCACTCACATAAGAGATAAAAAGCAAAGCCAACACATGACCCTAGGTCTATTGAACTCAAAGTCTATGCCTGACTCTCCCAAAATTTACTCATCCTAACCAAGAGTTACTCTCTTAAAAGATTGGCAGAGCATAAGACTACCAGCAATTAATTGCTGCGGCTGTTAATTCTATAATTTACTGTAGCCTTAGGCAAATCACTGACACTTGTTCTTCTCCAGACCTGTAAAGTGGGATTCAAGTAATTAACAACTCAGAACAACCATTATGAGAACTGATTAGATACTGCTTGCAAAATACTTTGAACATGAACAATAGAGTGTCTTCACTCTGAGTACCACATTTTCCTCCCAATGGAACTCTAGATACCTCCATCCCTGCCTATCCCGGACTTCCACCCCAGATCCTTCTTGGATTTCCCACTATTGGCAAAACCAATTACCTGGTTAGTAAAAACCAGAGCCCAAATGTCATCTTTAACTCTTTTGCCTTCCTCGCACACATTCCCAAGTCCTGTCCATTCTACTTCTAAAATATATCTTGTAACCATTCACATTCTGTCATCTGTGGTCTAACCCCCATCTTGTCTTACACAGAAGAGTATAGTTGTTGGTTAATTGGTCATCCCCTTTTCCATCTTGCTCCTCTCCTAAGCATTCATCACACAAAAGCCAGAGTAACCTTTATTTGTTATTATTATTATTATACCAATTATTATTATTTAGAGACAGGTCTTGCTCTGTTACCCTGGCTAGAGTGCAGTGGCATGATCAAATCTCACTGCAGCCTCCAACTCCTGGACTCAAGGGGCCCACCCACCTCAGCCTCCTGAGTAGCTGGAACTATTGGTGTGCACAACCATGCCCAGCTGAAACAGAGTCTTGCCCAGGCTGGTCTGGAACTCCCGCCCTCAAGCGATCCTCCAGCCTCAGCCTCCAGATTACATGTGTGAGCCACTGCACCCAGCCAGAGTGACTTTTGAAAACAAATTTACAATGTATCACTTCCTATTTAAAACCTTTGGGTGGCTGCCTACTACCGACAGAGTAAAGCACAACTCCTTCCATGGCTAAGGTGACTAACTCAGCCTGTTTCACCCAGAACTTTCTCAGTTTTAGCCCTTTAAGTCCCACATCCCAGGAAACCCTCTGTTCTGGGCAAACTGGGAAGATTGTTCACCCTAGCCATGGCCCCTAAGACCTCACTGACATGAAGGGGCTCCTGACTGCCTCAGAGCCTTATGCCACGCCACTGTCTGCTCAGTCACTGCCCACTGCTTACTGGCTGCGGGTCCCAGAGCCTGCTGGCCTTTGCCACACTCACGGCCCTCACCGTCGTGCTGGCCTTTCCTTTGCCTGGAATGCTCTTTCCATGGCTGGATTTTCCCATCCTCTAAAGCTCAGTTTAAATGCTCCAGAAAGGACTTCCGTGATCCAAGTAAAGCCAATAGTTCCTATCCACTAGTCTCTACAATAGCATTCTTCTGTTTCCTTCCTAGCACTTACCACTAATTAAAAGCGGAAAAAAGCCACCCTTTTTTTCTATATACTCTCACAGAATACTTCTGGCACCAAATATCAGGAAAACCTGGTGGTTTTTCCACACTAAGCAATTTTCTAATTCTCTGCAGACAAAAGCTGGGCATCCCACAATTTAACTCAATTGTTACATGAACCGTCTGGAGTTAGCACAGAGCCCATAGGATAAGGGCCTAGTCCCAAGAGACAGTTCCTACGTCGGATGCCAGTCACAAATCCTGCTTTCTATACTTGTGACCAACTGGCTATGAATTAAGGGTTCTCAGAACCCCTTCCTCTGGTTCCATAATTTGCTAGAATGGCCTGCAGAACTCAGAAAAGCATTTCGTTTTACTGTTACCAGTTTATTATAAAGGGTACACTCAGGAAGAGCTGCCTAGGCAAGGCATGGGGGCAGGGCTGTGGAGCTACCGTGCTCTCGCTGGGGGAACCACCTTCTCTTACAAGGGTTTTGGGAGCTCTAGGCCACAACTGAGGACAAAGGCCAAATATATAATATATTTTTTATTATATCGCATTATCACACTAGTCTTGATTTCTTTTCCATGTACCTGTTTATTGTCTGTTTGCGATCCCTAGAATGTGAGAGTCCAGAGACCTCATCTGCATTGTTCACTGTGGCATCCCCAGCATACAGCATATAACAAGAGCTCAGAAAATACTCACTGAACCTACTTTTTAGCCTCAAGCCTCACCAAACAACAGGTGGACCCGGGTCCTGAAGGGACAGAAATTAAGGTCTTGAAAACACTAGGACACCTGGTCAACATGGCTTCCCCCAATCCCTGCAGGTAGACTGAGACCTGACCTCAAAGAGAAGTGAAAGAAATTGTGGGTAAATTATCTGGAGGCCTAGAGAGGTCAAAAGATTTCCCTTAAGTTCCACACTCAATTTACATTTAACATAGGGCCAAACCCAACATTTCTCTATTCCCTACCAACTGAGTTCTAATTTCAAAAGATCTTAGTGTAGAAAGAAATCTCCAGATCCCATCTGCTCTAGCCCCTTCAAACAGGACCCTATCACTATCCCCATTCAAAAGATAAGACACCTGTAGCCAAAGGAAATAAATGACTTCTCCAAGGTCATACATCTGTTGAAATACAAGGAAAGACTTGCCTTTTTGTTTTTTATACCACACTGTCTCTAGTTTTTAATCTCTTTTATTTATTCTAGACTTTGTACAACCATGTAGTCAAGTATCTTTTCCATATTGGGCCCATTAGCAAATACTACCAAAAAAGAGAGAGAAAGAGAAAAAAACAAAACAAAAAAAAAACTAGGTGCAGAGATAGCTCAGGAGTGACAAATTATTTAAACAGATACAGCACTTTTGCTCCTGATTCATTAATAAATATTTAAATCAATAAATTCAATAAATATTTGAGTCCCTACCATGTATAATTTATGTGGCATAAATTGTTCTGGATATGAAGGATACAGCAACACATGAAACAGAACAAGGATCTCTGCCCTCCTAGAACTTACATTCTTGTTCAGGAGTCGATGACAAACAAACAAATAAATGCATTTTTATATCTAAGGCATATCAGGTGGCCAAAGTGCCATGAAGAAGAATAAAGCAGCATAAAGAGATAGTGACAGGCAGGAAATATCACTGCTTTCAATAAGACAGTCAGGGAGAGACACTCAGTAAGAGGTTATTTGAATAGAGATTTGAGTGAATTAAGGGCAGGAACCAGAGGGAGAATGTTCGACGCCAGGGGGAACAGAGACGCAACGGCCGAGGCAGGACAAGACTCAGCATATTCAAGGGAGAGTCCAGAGGCTCTGTGGTCAGAGTGGAATGAACTGGAAAGACAAGGAAAGGTCACAGAGGGAGCTGGAACCAGATTCTGATAGTTACTGTTCTTTAAAACTCTTTCTTTTGAAACTGCCATGTCTGTATGAGGCCTAATATTTACAAAGCTAGGCGTCAGAGAGAGGGGTTTCACCAAGTGCATCTGCGTGTGTTCCGCTGTGTTAACGCGCACCACAGGGCTGGCCTTCTCTCCCCCTCACTGCCCCTTGCTGTGAGACTGTTAGTCCGGGTAAGTCCATTCAGCCTCACTTGTTTGGAAACCAGACACCAAGTGCTGGTCACTAAGAAAGGACGAGCTAACGCATCTCCACAGGGCAGGTACAGAGATCGGGATCATCACAGACTCACGCCATTGTGCAGCCAATAGTTTCATGTTGGCTTCTAAAAACAAGTTGAGAATCCGAGTCATCCTTTCTCCTGTCAGAAAGAACTTTTCTCCTCTTTCCACCTGTGGCTCTTGGTTGGCTAATATTACTTAACAGCGACATGGGGTGGTCTGTCTGCCTACATCAAATCCTGCCCTCACCACCTTCATGAAATAGTGTTAACCAATTTAATTAACTTCTCTGAGCCTCAGTTTCCTCCTCTGTAGAAAGGGGCATTCATGCTGCATTGGTTTTCCACTGCGGTGAAACTAATCAGCACGCATCCGTAGGGTTGCAGCGCTCATTACCATTTCGCAGTCCTGCAGGCCGGAGGTCCCAGCTGGCATGACTGGGTTCTCTGCTCAGAGTCTTGCAAGGCCGAAATCAAGGTGTTGGCTGTCTGTGTTCTCACCTAGAGCTCAGGGTCATTCCTGTTATCAGCAGAATTCAGGTCCTTACACCTGTAGGGCTGAGGTCCCTGCTTCTTTGCTGACTGTCAGCTCTGTGCGGCCGCCCACAGTGGTCTCAATGACCCCTCGATCCTCAAACTAGCAATTGCACGTGGAGTCCTTCTCACACTTTGAATGTCTCTGACTTCTGCTTTCAGCCAGAGAAAGCTCTCTGCTTTTAAATGCTCACGTATTTAGATCGGGTTCACCCAGACAACCTCCCTTTCTTACGGTTAGCTGCGCCATATAACTTGATAAAAGCCCTGCAATGAAATCTCATCATATTCACAGATTCCAGAGATTAAGGTGCAACACCTTGGGGGGGGCACTTTAGAAATTTTGTCTACAATGAATGCAATGCCTTCCTTACAGAACTTTCTTGAAAATTAGAGAGAGTGTATATGTGTAAAATAGTAGACAATCATCTTAGCTACTATTACACATAAGAGCCTCTTTGGTCCAGGGAGCAGGTAAGTATCTGAGCTAGTCAGAGAGTCAACTTATAAGACCAGACTCCCAACTGTCTATGGTAAATACCTATTATTATCTTTCTTATATTTACGGACGTTAAAACAGGATTTCAGACATAACAAGTACTCTGTTTCTATTGAGCACTTATTTTGATGACTCGATTTGGAAATTCTATTTGACCTAATTTAACAAGGCAAGGATTAAATTCTTCCTCTTTTCTCTGAATACATTATTTTTCTCTCCCTTATCAAATCATTTTGGCAAGGCTGCTTCTTCTTCCTTCCCATGTATTTTGGTAGAGTCCATCAACACAGGACTTGGGGCTTGGCTTTTGTGGTACAGATACTGTTGTGGTCTGATGTCTGTGTCCCTCCAAAATTCATGTTGAAATCGAATCCCCATTGTAGTGATATAAAGAGGTGGGGTTTTCTGGGAAGTGATTAAGTCATGAGGACTCTGTCCCCATGAATGAGATTAGTCCCCTTATAAAAGAGATTGAAGGAAACTGCCTTGTCCCTTCTGCCATGTGAGGAGGTAGCAAGAAAGTGCCGCCTTTGAAGGAGAGAGCTAGCCATCGCCAGACACCAAATCTGCTGACACCTTGATCTGGGACTTCCCAGACTCCTTAACTGTGAGCACTAAATTTCTGTTGTTTATGAATTACCCTGTCTATAAAGTATTTTGCTCTAGCAGCCCAGATGGACTAAGACAGGTACCAACAGAATTCTGGGAATTTACTCAAGTTCTATCACCTTAAAACGGGAACAAACAGCCTCTGTATGTTATTGAAGGCCCACAAAAAATAAAAGGGGGTGCGGTGCAGTGGGAGTCTGAGTTAATTTCAGAATATGACTATTTTTGTTGACTATACTAAAGATGATCAAGGCCATAATTTTCCCACTTGTGAGGAGCAACACCGCAGCATCCGTAAGGAGCATAACTCTGGAGTCACACTGCTAGGGTTCAAATCCTGTCTCTGCCACTTTCTATCTGTGTGACTGTAGGCAAGTTACTTAATCTCTCTGTGCCCCAGTTTTCTCATCGGTAGAGCACCTACTTCATACAATTGCTGTAAGGATTGAGTTAAATGATAATAAAGTGCGTACAACAGGGCCTGGTGCATAGAAGTGCCACATACATGTCTGTTAGGCCAATCATCACCACTTTCATTAGGGCTTCTAAGGAGTAGCAAAAGTGAGTCACTCAAGGCTTTTCTCGTCTTCCCTAGCCTAACCTACTCTCTTGTAAGACAGTGGTATAGGTTTTCACATTATATTTTATTTATTTCCTTTTTGAATTGGCAAAATTCATGCATTCTATAAAATTCAAAAGGGATACAAAAGGATGAACAATAAAAAGTAAGTCTTCCTCCCACCAGAGGCACGCAGACACTGAGCTCCCAGAAGCATTCATTGATATCAGTCTCGTATGCGTCTTCCAGAGATGGTCTATACTCATACGCTACTATGAATATTTACATGTTGATATAACATATAGACCATTTTCACAGATATATATTTAACACAAATGGTAGCAGTCTATTCTATTCTGTGCCATGCTTTTCTTCACTTAGCAACGTCTCTTGGAGACTCTTCCACATTAGCACAAAGAGAGCTGCCTCATTCTCTTTAATGGCTGTGAAGTATTCACTGTATGGGTGTACAAGCTTTATTTAACCAGTCCATTGTTGATGGACATATGGTTTCCAAGCTTTTTTATTACAAACAATACTGTGATTAGTGCCCTTGTATAAAGGTCATTTTGCAGATCTGTAAGTATATCTGCATGATAAATTTCTAGAGGTGGAATTACTGGGTCAAATCATATGTACGGTATTGACACTTATTGCCAAATTGCCTTCCATGGAGGTTGTATCAATTTATACTCTCTCCAACAATATATGAGTGCCTGTTTTTTCACCCTTCCATTAAATTAGTATGTTGTCCAAAGTTTTTATCTTTGCCATAGACTTTAAGTTTGCCTTTGACCCTCTGAGGGGACGCATTTACTAGCAAATCTAGTAGCAGAAATATTAGGGCTGTTCTTATTCATAATCACAATAGTACAGACAAATGGTCCTCTGGAAACCTGTATTGCATTCTGTAAAGCAAAAGCTAAGAAAATATGGCTTCTGCCCCATTCTTTGTGGTAACTGTCAATGCAAGATTGCAAAGACTTCATGAGGATGAGATTTAGCAAAGACTAAAAAGATCTACCACATGCAAACAATATACCTTCTGCTTTGGATGTTTAATGTCAATTCCCCTAAGGTTCACATGGTACTGGGACATGGAAATGGTGCTTGCTATTTTATTTATTTATTTTTTTGAGACAGAGTCTCGCTCTGTTCCCTGGGATGCCCGTGGCATCAGCCTAGCTCACAGCAACCTCAAACTCCTGGGCTCAAGTGATCCTCCTATCTGAGCCTCCCAAGTAGCTGGGACTACAGGTATGTGCCACCATGCCTGGCTAATTTTTTCTACATATTTTTAGTTGTGCAGATAATTTCTTTCTATTTTTAGTAGAGACGGGGGTCTCGCTCTTGCTCAGTTGGTCTTGAACTCCTGACCTTGAGCAATCCTCCTGCCTCGGCCTCGCAGAGTGCTAGGATTACAGGTGTGAGTCACCGCACCCAGCTGGTGCTTGCTATTTTTGATCAAGGAGTTTTGGTCCCTTTATTCTGAAGATGGCTCTCAACAGGTACAACAGAGTTCATTATTCAAAAGCCAGAATGGCCAAAACACCAAATTGCCTGAGCATTGCCAGTTAGTGCAGAATCAACCAGGAAAATGCTGGAGTCGGTGAATAACTACCTGCGTTCAGCAATATGGCCCCTCTAGCACTAACGGTCCTTTGCTGAGAAGCAGCGTGTAGCCTTGGCTGGGAGGAGCCAGTGGCCACCGGTACCCTTAGTGAGGGAAAGAGGTTTTCTTCCCTGGACTAATGCTTGATGTTATTCATTCCTAGTAATATTATACTTTACAATCTTTATATTTTATTTATACTTTATTATTCATGTGATAATTAACAGCATTCAATGCTATAAAAGTGATTTTATAAATCAGAATAGGAACAATTCTGTCTGTTTTGGCACATAATTAGAGCACAGCAACTGCAAGCCCAGATAAAAATCCACTTTTTAAAAAGTAGTAAGGTTTGAATTATAGATGTAACATATTGGAATTATACATAGCTGTAGGTTAGAGACTTTTGTTCCTCAGCCTTGTTGGCAAGAGCTTATCAGTTTTTGAAAAATTTGCCTTTGAGCTGAGAGTTCATACACTGTATTTGTTTTGAATCTTTAACTAATTTGGTTGGATGTTTGATAAAACCCTAAGTCTGAATATTTTTCTGTCTTTTCTTTTTCAGATTTTGTTCAGATTCCAGTCTTCATTAAATGGCATGTAACTCTTCCTACCTCTCTCCCTTTTTTCCCCACGACAATGGCATATAACTCATGAGGACTAACATCACATCATTTAGAGGGAGAATTATTTTGAAGCCAGCCACGCATGCAGAATCTGCTTGCTTTGTTCTAATGTGGATGACAAAAACACAGGTGAATGAACTGTTTTTATTTGATCTTGAACACACTCTATAGGGATGATGCCACAGATGTAAAAAATTTCATACAGCAGCCTTAATATGCTTAATCATGGAATTCCCTGCTGATTAGACTTCAAAATGAGTAGCTAATTGATTAGCAATACTTAAATCTGCCAGCAGCTATTCTTGGGAAGTGTGAAGTTTCTGAGATCAATGCTTATTTGGTGTTCAAGCTGAGTCGACTCTGAGTTACCCAAATTATATAACCCTACCTACTTTACAAGTTACCCAGCCTGGAGACATTCTTGTACTTTTGGCTAATGGCAGTTTTTAAGTCCTACAGAGGACAAAAACAGGTATATGTGTGTTATGGACTGAATCGTGCCCCACGACAAATTCATATGTTGACGCTCCAACCCCCAATCAATGTGACTGTATTTGAAGATAGGGCCTTTAAAGAGGTAATTAAGGTTAAATGAGGTCTTAAGGATGGGGCTTTCATTCAGTATGATTGGTGTCCTAATAGGAAGATGAAGAGACACCAGGGATGCACAGGCACAGAGAAAAAGCCATGTGAGGACACAGCAAGAAAGCCCCATCTGCAAGCCAAGTAAAGAGGCCTCAGGAGAAACCAAACCCACTGGCACCTTGATCTTACACTTCCAGTCTCCAGAATTGTGAGAAAATAAATTTCTATTGTTTAAGCCACCCAGACTATGGTATTTTGTTATAGCAGCCCTAGCCAACTAATACAGTGGGACTGTATGGAAAAAGTATAGAATTTGAGTGAGTTTTTGAGCATGCTCTTCGCCTCATGGGAAGATGTAATCTTTTGAGTGAGTTGACTCCTGGGATCAATTGAGGGCAGTTTCCAATAGAAGGGAGCAGGTTTGGGTCATTATCAGCCTACACTCTCAGCAGGTGGAAGATGAGTGTACCAGCTGGTAGAGGGAATCTGGACACTGAACTGCAGTCTAGGAGTTACGGTGAAACACCTATAGTATTCGCTCACTTGCAATACCAAGGGGAAAAATTGGGGCTTGCTATAAACATGTTGGTTCAAGTTGAATCTCCAACCCTTTCCTTTCAATCAAATCGTTCCCAGTAAGCCCCTCCTGAATAGAGATCGTATTTTTTCTTTTCTCTTTTTTATTTTTTTGAAACAGAGTCTCACTCTTTTACCCTGGGTAGAGTGCATCATCATAGCTCACTGCAGCCTCAAACTCCTGGGTTCAAGTGATCCTCCTGCCTCAGTCTCTTGAATAGCTGGGACTACAGGCATGTGCCACCACACCCGGCTAATTTTTATATTTTTAGTAGGGAAAAGGACTCACTTTTGCTCAGGCTGGTTTTGAACTCCAAAGCTCAAGTGATCCTCCCACCTCAGCCTCCTAGAGTGTTGGTATTACAGGTGTGAGCCACCTCATCTGGCCAGAAATTCTAGACTAACAATGACCAGACAAATAGGTCCACTTTCCTGATGTGTGCCTGAAATCTAATTTTGTTCAAAGTAATCTAAATGAGGGACTCCAATGGTCCTCATGCAATATGTGATCCATTTTAACCAATGCATCTGTTTAATCAATATAAAAGTTTCACACCCTGCTTTAAAATTATTTGAAATTTTAAGATGAACTCTGCATTATGATTAAAAGTATATAAAATCAAAAATAATCTTTTAATTTTTCTCTTTTATTTAGGCATGTCCATGTAACCAAAATAATAATTTTAGAATATGGCATTAACAGCTACACGCCTCCAGACCTACTCCATACATTGTCCTCTGCTAGACCAAGATGAGTCAAAGAAACAAATACTCTCTTGAGTTCAGGAGCATTACTAACCAACCATAGAAACCATCCCATATAGCTGTTAATTCAGTCTCACAGATTTGCTGAGTTTTTATGTTGGCATGCTCTTAAGGCACAATGTTTTTAAAGTATATTTTGAAGATGGATTTTCTTATATCTCTTGTCTTTTTTATTAAAAAAGAAAAGAAAAGAAAGAATGCAATGAGGCTTAGTTCTCTCACAGAGAATTCCAGACTCCCAAACTAATCCAATGGTTCTAGCTTTTGGTGTTCCAGACTTTCTCTGAAACAACTGAAGCATGGTTTGCCTTTGGGGAAAACTGCTGTTTTCAGGTAATTCTTAAAATGAAGATGGACTTTCATCATCCTTTTCTAAAATTGGAAGAAGTTATTTAGGTTTTCACTTGAAAACGCAAAGAGATTTCAGGTGCGTAGATTGACCAGAGTAATATTTGATTTACTTTTCAAGCTGCCACAGAACCAGCAGGTGGAACAGAACCCAAAGCAGAGAAGAGACACATTCCAATCTCTGAAACCCTAAGTTAATACCAACAAATAATTCCACAGAGCCCATCATTTCTGTTTTGTTCATTCATTTTCATCTGAAGATAACAAAGACTGATCAGGTCCCCTGGTCTATTATCTGAAACAAGTTTAGAAAATAGAAGACCAACAACTACAGTGTCAATCTGGATTGATCAATGGTGGGAATACCTTGCTCATAAGATTTATTTTGTTATGTGATCTGATGTGGCCTCTATCTAAAGTATATTTCCTTGTGAACAATAAAAAATCCCTATGTTCACTCTTTCAGATATAATCTAAGAACTGACCTGAGAAACTGCATTTCTTTTATCTTTCCCTCCTACCTATTCATTTAGTTCCTTTATTTTATTTATTTATTTTTTTTGAGTCAGAGTCACACTCTTGTTGCCCTGAGTAGAGTGCCATGGCGTCAGCCTAGCTCACAGCAACCTCAAACTCCTGGGCTCAAGCGATCCTCTTGCCTCAGCCTCCCAAGTGGCTGGGACTACAGGTATGTGCCACCATGCCCAGCTAATTATATATATATATATATATATATATTTTAGTTGTCCATCTAATTTCTTTCTATTTTTTTTAGTAGAAATGAGGTCTTGCTCTTGCTCAGGCTGGTCTCGAACTCCTGAGCTCAAATGACCCTCCCGCCTGGGCCTCCCAGAGTGCTAGGATTACAGGCGTGAGCCACCGCGCCCAGCCATTTAGTTCCTTTATAAAAGAAAAACCAGAAATTTCTGCTTTATGATATTTTATGGTCATTAAATTTTTCAGTTGCCACGTTCTCTCCACTCTTGTGGCCAGCCGAAGGCATTTGAAAGAGGTGGCTACTGGGACACAAGCTGCCACAATTAAAAAACAGCCTGTGCTCCAAGCCAATTTTCAACTAGGAATGTACATTTTCACAGACACAATATGCTAAACCTTAGACCAGTCATGAGATAATAATTCCACAGGCTCTCTAAACCTAAAACATAGGTGCAATTACCATATCACATGAATTTTTCCAACCAATGTCAGCATGGCTGTGCTGTTGCTCTAACTCTTTCCTAAATGGAATTTTAAGTTTTCTTTTTCTTTTCTTTTTTTTTTGAAATAGAGTCTTGCTCTGTTGCCCGGGCTAAAGTGCAGTGGCGTCATCATACCTCGAATTCCTGGATTCAAGCAATCTTCCCTCCTCGGCCTTCGGAGTAGCAGAGACTACAGGCGCTTGCCACCACACTCCGCTAATTTTTCTTTTTTTTCTCTTCTTTTTATTTTATTTTATTTTATTTTTATTTCAGCATATTATGGGGGTACAAATATTACGGTTATGTATATTCCCCACGCCTCCCTCCTTCCTCGAGGCAGAGCCTCAAGTATGACCATACCCCATACGTTGCACATCTTACTCATTATGTTTGTATATACCCATCCCCTCCTCCCCCCTCCCACCCGCCCAACACACAACAAATGTTGTTCCTACATGTCCACTTAGGTGTTGATCCGTTAATACCAATTGGCTGGTGAGTACATGTGGTGCTTGTTTTTCCATTCTTGAGATACTTCACTTAGTAGAATGGGTTCCAGCTGTATCCAGGAGTATACAAGAGGTGCTATATCACCATTGTTTCTTAAAGCCGAATAGTACTCCATGGTATACACATACCACATTTTGTTGATCCACTCATGTATTGATGGGCACCTGGGTTGTTTCCACAACTTTGCAATTGTGAGCTGTGCTGCTATAAACATTTGAGTGCAGATGTCTTTTTCATAGAGTGACTTTTGTTCTTTTGGGTATATGCCCAGTAATGGGTTTGCTGGATCAAATGGTAGATCTACTTGTATCGCTCATTCTTGTTTTTCTGATGCGGCCTTGAGGACAAGTGCCAAGCTTTTAGTAACAGCTTGACCAAGAGCAAGATCATTTCTCCACTGTTAGAGCCGGAATCTGCAGTACCACAGAACAGAGAGACCGAGTCACTGAGGCTGTAATCACCAAAAGGAGTTTTATTGACTAGCTCGAGCTAGGATCTGAGTCTCAGAGCACCAACGCAGTGGCCTCTATTCTGACAAGAACCCCTCCTTGGGCTATAGGTATCTCTCAAATACCTTTTCTTCCCTCCTTCCACAATTTTCCCCAGCATTTTAT
>CAUYPO010007357.1:0-27419 GCA_963574435.1 Cheirogaleus major | reverse complement strand
ACAGACAACCTACAGAATGGGAGAAAATTTTTGCAAGCTACACATCCGACAAAGGGCTGATAACTAGAATCTATTTAGAACTCAGGTTTACATTTTTAAAATATCACTCTGGTTTCTATGTGGTGAGTGGATTTGGGCAGGAAGGGACAAAGTTTGAGGGTATTGCAGTGATCCAGGCAAGAGACGCACACGGTAGCAGTGGAGGTGGAGACAGCGCACCTTGCATTTTGCAGGTCTGGTTGAGGGGACAAGTGACTGGGTGTGGCAGGCCATGGGGGAGGCATTAGGACTGAGGCCCAGGTTTCTGGCTCGAGCACCTGGTATGGATGGAGCTCCACTTGTCGACAAGGGCAAAAGACTGGTGTTGTAGAAGCAGCGGGCTAAGGTAGAGTTTAGTTTTGGGTGTGTGAAGGTCAAACTGCCTACAAGATGTTCAAGTGGGGACATCAAATAGATAGCTGGATACATGAGACTGAAGCCATTAAATGTCAATCACCAATTACGTAAGAGACATCAGTAACAGTCATGAAAAGGACAACCTGAGGTTTCTGGATTTACATTTTGCTACTGTTCTAAGAGAAGAAGATTTAGGATTCAACTAGTTGGAATAATCTTTATCTTTTCATTCCAGATGCAAGTAACCTCCATTTTTGCTATTAACAGTATTAGGCTTATTCCAACGACAATAAAGGAGGTATCTCTGCAGCAGTCATTTTAATCGCTTTGTTTCACCTGTGGTCAGACGCTGTCTTCATATTCAGCTACCTGAATAAATGCCATCACAGCTCATTTTAGTTTATTTAGCTCATCTGTGTTTTGCCGTTACCGAAGCACGCTGTGAAATTCAGATCCAGTCACATATCTTTATAGTACAGTTCTGTCTGGTAAGGCCCTTACTTTTTTCTTGCTGTTCTTTTTCACGTTGAGACTTGTAGTTATTCATTTATTTCACTGTTTAATTTCCTTCTAGATCTACGAACACATTTTATGTTTCATTCTCTTAATTTTTATGCCATTGTTTTTCATTTTAGTTCTAATTAATGGGTCTCTTAACTTTTTATGTCTGGGCTTCCATTTAGTGTTTTCCAACCCATTTAGTAATATTTGCGAGATAAAGGAAAAACTCTTACTCCTCTTTATTTGTCACTCAGTAATAATGAGTACTTTGCATTTTCAGATTCCTAGAAATAAATGCTGTCTAGGAAGCAATTTGTTCAGTAGACTTTGACCTCATCCTTTTCTTTATGGGTCAGGCTGAGTCAGAGATGACAATATAATTTTTCATCCAAATAAGAACATTTTTGAGAGTGAAAGGGGATGCCAACCAGACAGGAGTCAGAGACAAGAGGAGAAAACCTGGCTTTTCTGGGCACACTGGGCTGAAATGGTTGCTCTGATAAAGAGATTCTGCAAATATCACTTGCTGTTTGTAGAATGTAGATCATAATGAGAAGGCAGAATTTCATGGGCTGAGGACCTTGTCAATAAAGAAAACGAACAGCTGAATGGGGCCAGCAGAGGACAAATCACTCCAATTCTTTGTGTCTGTTTAAGTCAAGCTGATGCTTGCATGAATTTCTGGCTCTTTCCAGTTGCTCCTCTCTCTGCTTAGCTTCTGCCTGTGCTCTGAGGTCTAGCTCATGGTCATTACTGTGCTCTTGGAACTCTCAGCTCTCGTTGATCCTCCCCTCCCTGCACTCTTGGTCTGTAACAGGGGTTAGCACCAGGATCTACTCATTCTTGGGGAGTTTGCCATCTGCTTCGTGACAATTTTAGTTTTGGCTTCCCAAGTTCCTTACAAGATCCTAAAGGCAGAGATCTCAGCTCACCCTCCCTCCTTCCTCACAACCAACCACGCTTACAGGATGTGAGCAGCTAACTTCTGGGGATGACAAATACTACTATTTGCCACTATCTCCCATCTCAGAGGTTTGTTGAAATGCATTTCTTTCATAGCTTTAAATTATTTCTCTATTTTACTTTATTTAAATACTAGGACACATTTGAAAAATGTTTGACTAACTCCCCCTCCAACCTCTGTATTATTTAGAATCATGTCTACTAGAAATTTGATGAAGACAATAACAAACATTTATTAAGCACCTATTATATCCTATGGAAAATGTCGATTAGGGTCAACCATGCAGCTGATGTTTGCCCAGATAATGTCATCCTATAAGGGGGATCTTGTTGCCACCTGACTGATTTGGGGGCCTTGTTTGAGGTCACATGGTCAGTGAAGGTCCTAATTTGGCAAGTCAAATTGTTTGAGGGGGATTAAGAAAGGCATATTTGTTTTTATTGAGCACTTCCGGGACACTTTACTCACTAGAGATAGACTATGAACTATTTGTGACATCCACCACATGGCCCTCCCTGCTCCAAAGCATGTGGCTCTTTTAGGCCCTGGAGGCTTTTATCATCACAAATGAAATCTCAGGGGCAGCTGCTATGAGTGAGGAGCAAGAAGGGAAAAGTGTGAGAACAATGTGAGTGGGTCTCACGGGGGCTGTCCCCGTCAGCAATGAAGGGGAGCAGATTCCACCCAGACGGGCAGGGCTCCAGGGACAGCCTGAAGATACAAAGCACCCTGACATGGCAGGCCATGCTGACCACTACGAGGGCAACATTATGAGTCAGAGGGGCCCAAGGGGATCCCTACAGGAGGGCTGTGGGGCAGGCGGCGGGTGTGGGACTAGTAAGAGGACAGTCTGAAGTGGGAGGATGATGCCAGGAAGACCGTGACCATGCATGAGGCTATCGGTGCTTGCCACAGTGTGGGGTGGGAAGTAGCTGGGTGATACCCAGCGCTTGGCCAGGTCCTGAGGAGCAGCTCACAGTTTCAGAGATGTGGCATCACTGTTCCACAGCAAGTAGCTGCTCCTACTTGGGCAGCTGGACACTGCCTCATAAAGGGCCAGACTTAGGGAGGCTAGATATCAGCTTCTTGAGGACAGGAAGTGGGTACCAGTTACATTACTGAATGACCCTTGGTGCAAGGTGCAACCAATAGTGTAGGGTGCACCAATGCTTGACCAAAAAAATATCACCAGATGACCAAGCCACAATGGTTAATCCCTGAAGGGTGATGGATTAGCCTCTAGCTCATTCATTCATTTGATTCAATCTCATTCCAAAAACCTTGTGTCAGAGGATGAGGCCACCAAATTAGTACATAGGCTTTGTACTTTGACACAGATTCCAAAGTTTATTTGAGCTTCTGTTAGTACAATTACAACCAAGTATTCCTTTTTTGCCCCCTAAGAAATGAACAAGGCAATATTCTGCTTTTAAATAGGCACCATCCTTCAACTGTCAATTATTCTTTTAGGGAAGACAATGTGACAAATCTTTGCTGAAATATTATTTCATTAAAAATTAAAATGGCACTCTCTGTGATATTGTTTTCCTTATAAGAAATCTATTCCTGGCCAGGTGCGGTGGCTCACGCCTATAATCCTAGCACTCTGGGAGGCCGAGGCGGGAGGATCGCTTGAGGTCAGGAGTTCGAGACCAGCCTGAGTAAGAGCGAGACTCTGTCTCTACTATAAATAGAAAGAAATTAATTGGCCAACTAACAATATATATAGAAAAAATTAGCCAGGCATGGTGGCGCATGCCTGTAGTCCCAGCTACTCGGGAGGCTGAGGCAGAGGGATTGCTTGAGCCCAGGAGTTTGAAGTTGCTGTGAGCTAGGCTGACGCCACGGCACTCTAGCCCGGGCAACACAGTGAGACTCTGTCTCAAAAATAAAAAGGAAAAAAAAAAGAAGTTGTATGAAAAAAGCCTTCATATATTTATTGACTTAATCAATAGGGGATGACAATGAGGATAGAAAAGTAGAGTCAAGCTTGTATAGCAGCCTCCTCTATTTGTTGACAGCTCTGTTAGACAAGTCCACTGTTAGTTACGTTAGTTAGAAGTCAATGTTCTTCCCAGAATTTGTAAATAAGATTGCCAGAAGACTCAATCAAGGCTAGAAAACCTTTGCAAAATTTCAAAAAGAAAGAAAGATTGATCATTGGCATTTCCCTGTTCTCTTTTAAACTGCAGTCTCTGCCCTCCCTTGTTGTGTGTTCACGTTCCTTCACACCATCCTGGATTGCTCACCCTGGTATTCCATTCCACTAGAACTGCTTTTCCCGGGTTCCTCACATCTGCTGCCTTCCTTGCCTCTCTTCTCCGAAAAAGCCAAGAGAAACTCCATTCTCCTATGTGGGCTCATTCACCCAGAAGTAGTAAAGAACAATATAATTAAGTTAAATATTTTGTTATTCAGTCACTAAACATTTATTTAAATATTTACAGAGAGTCTCTATTTGTTCTGGGCAAAGGGATACTTAAATGAAGTTGAGAGCCTTAATCTAATAGATACTTCTATTTCAAAAGAGGTAGCAATGAATTTATGGTAAGTAACATTTCAGATAGTGTGGGAGAGAGACATTGGGAAGCTTCCAAAACTATAGATATCATCTACCTCTCTTATACGCAGGTATGACTCCAGTAATAATTTCCAGGTTTCATGACTACTTCTAACGATGGTCAAGATAACTGAAAGGGAAAGAGAATTGGCAAATATAGCAGTACAGTTATCATGTCATACAATTATTACCTATCATATGTCTAACTCTTGAGATTTGTGTGATTTCTGGTATAAGTGGTAGTTAACAGCACAATCTCAGAACTCAGACATCTTTGGGTTCAAATCCCAGTTTTCACCCTTGCCAGCAATGTGACCTTAGTTCTCAAAGTTCAGTTTCTTTATTTGTACAATGATGCAGCAGGGGTATTAAAGATTCAATAATTTTGTTTAAATGGTTCTCAGTACGCACTGTTTTAGTATAATTAATAAATATGTCATTGAAATCTGGAATTAACCTGTTGGTGCTTCTGCATCATGTGGATTCTTATGCATTTCTAACATACGTGCACACATTCAATATTCACACCTTCCAAGTGCCAAATTTATCACTGACCCATCGCTTTTCTCTTTTAAACAGCTAGGGTCATCTGGGTGTCTAGGGTGATGGAGAAATAAGAGTATACAATAGTTGTGAGATTATGTCATCAGTCATTTAGTTTTTCTATCAGTATTTTCATCTTTCTTTGAGTTAATGAGAATTGCTTATCTTTATTCTTTAGTGCAGAAAGCCATGTATTATTGTTTCTAGCTACCATACTGAACAAAAACTTGTTGACCATAGAAACAAAAATGTTAATAAAACTTTACCAAGTGATACTTAAATAGTGAATTCAAGAAGAAAATCACATGAACAATTCTTTTGGCATTTTGCACCCTGAACAAGCCAATTGACTCAATTTTTTACTTTTACACTGAACCGAATGACACCACCTTGACATTTCTTGGTATTAGAATTGGCTACAGCAAAATGAAAGATACAAAAAAACTTCTCCTGCATTTTCTAAAACAATTTTGGAAACTTAAGATGGACAAATAGATTTATGCATATGTAGGGGCAGAAAATTTGATAAAGAGGTGGCTTATTTTAATTCAAACTGCATAATTGGCTTTGAATCATACACGTATGTTCCCATTCGGTAGTCATTAAGTGTGTTTAAAAGATCTCATTGAAAAGAAAAGGAGTTTTGCATGTGCAGGGCCTTGGTATGTAGTGATAGCTTTCTTCAAAGCACATTTGAATCTCAGGAAGGCACCATTGTGTTTGGAAAGAAATTGTATGAAAAGGTAAAATTATGCTATACTATGTGTGAAGGTAATCAATTTCCTATTACCTGAGGTTTTTCCTCCTAACTTATGCAAGAGAGCTTAAAAATAATGAAGTAAAATTTCTAAAGTATTGTAAATTTGCTACTGTTTATGATCTGTTTTCAAATTTCACCTTTGAGCATCTTTGATGAATATTAGCTCTTCAATAACAGATATAGAAAATTATCCTTTGGCCCTTTGCTTTAGTAAGCTATATTGTTTGGATTCTCAAATATTACATGAATAGATACACATACATATATACTTATGGTTATAATCTATTATTGTTTTAGTCTTTCTAAATTGTTTTATGTTTTCTTCCACATTTCCTTGAATAAAATCTTTTTAGAAGGGGATATGTGCATGATTTCTATTGGAAACTGAGAATCCAATATAAACATATTATATAATTCCATTTTATTATGTGAAATGAACTAATAAAAGTACAATGGATAGATAAATTTTTTTGGTACATAATAATGTAGTTACCACATGGGGTAATTATAGATTCCATTATTTCAAAAAACAATATGATATGCTTAAAATTTATAAAAATAATATAAATAGTAAAATGCTAATAAAAATATATTTCCATAATGAAACTAACTGCCTGTACTACTTTTCTTTTAAAATCTACATAGTTGTGTTCTTATGTTTTATATCAGGGATGCCTTTAGATATTTTACCTGAATTCCAGGATGCTGATATCCTTAAAAATGAAATCTTAAATCTTTGTTGTTTTATAACACAGAGATACAAGATGAAAACAGGTTAAGTGATTCACACAGAATATTGTGAAACTGGACAAATTTCTTTGTTTTTTTTCCTTCAAAATTCTATAAAAGGAGTTGAAAGTACTAAGACACATATCTATATCTTAACAGTGCTTTCTTAATGTAGCAAAGCCAGATCATTTTTTCTCATTGTTTTAATGTGATTCTAGACTTTTATAAGTTTAGTTGTTATATCTACTTCACACAATATTGATAAGATACATCAGTATATTATGAAATAATGACCTAATATTACATTTATTAGAGTACTTTATCAACATATATACACAGAGAATATATACAGGGAATTTTGCAGATAGATAAAAATCATAAAGTTTATGAAATAGTCATATGAAGTCTTCATGGTGTAATAGAAAGGACCGTCAGTTAAAAATCAGAAGACTTTTGAACTCTTAGGCAAGCCATTTAGCTATTTAACCTTTAGTTTTATTCATTTATAAAATGTGACCCTATTGGAAAACACAAAGGAAATGGGCATACAATTGCTGAGAGATACACACACATTAAATTTACATATATATAGAAGTAGTTTTTAAAATCCCACTTACTTCTAAGTTTATATACAGATCTTTTTAATGTTTCTTGCCAATTAAAATGTCTTGGTCTCTTTTGCATGCTTCATATTTGCGGTTTTGATTCAGTAATTTAAAAGAGATGCGAACTTCCATACAAAAGAAACATTGAAGTTACCTTACCACAATGAAAATTGATACTCACTTATTGAATAACACTGGTAAGTAACTTAGCACTATTGTCCTTTCTTTGATTTAGGTGGAAAATAGATATGAACTAGCAAAGAAGATTCTTCTGCCCCTTCCTTAAGTTCCTTCAACTTCCGTGATAAGTCATTTAATGATTTTGGAGAACACTGATTTGAAATGATCCATACCCTTAATATGAGCACTGGACCCAAGGGGTGGTTTGGTTGGTTATAACATTATGTACAGCATGCCTAAAAAGGGCAAACTTTGAATTTAAGAAAAATATGATATGAAAATAAATGCTAGAGTCCCTGACTTTAGAAAATCTATCTTTATGTGTCCATTGTCCATCTAACAATGATATGCACTGCTCCGACGCCTTGGAAAATTGAAAGCACCAGAATAAAAAACAATATAAACAGATTTGATATATTTAATAATCTTACATGGAACTTTAACTTTTCAAGCAATAGAGCAGTATTGAGTCTCATTCATATTAACTGATATTGATATTCATGTCTTGTGTGTCAGACACTTAAAGAAAGCCCCAAATTTAAAATTTAATATTTGACCATTCTAAAAATAATTTTTTTCTTTTCAAATAAAAAAATGGTATAACAAAGGTAATAATTGTCATTTTCATCTATCATTTATATTTTTCGTTTTGTGTTTCTTCTTGTGAATTTTTAACACTTAAGTTTGGAGACTCTTTGTTGGTGTGGTGGAGAGTTTGAACATATACCTAATTAAAAATAAAAATAAAAATCAGCAACACCCACGAAGCATTGTCACCAAACAATAAACAACGCTTCTCTCTAAAATATCACTTAAAGATGAATACATTTCCGGAGTTGAAAGGTGGCAGCGCACCTGCGGCACAAACCTTAAATGAAAAATAAAGACAAGTGGGTTGTAGGGTGCCTTTCCCTCTTCAAAGTAAAATTCTTTACAACATACTAGACAAATGGCACAAAAGTGAAAGGGCAGTGATGCAGATTGGATAGGCTTACAGCGTAATTGAATTAAGGTTTGTGCACCACATATGACCACAAAGCAGGCCCATGGCTCCAGCCCGCTGAATGGAGGTGGCTGTCCTGTCAATAAAGAGCCTTTAAACTGGTTAAATGCATCATAATCGTGTGCAGAGAGCTTTCTAGCTAACAGGTGGCTGAGTAAACCTCAGCTGGTGCCACACAGGGCTGTCACATTGACCTTCTTTAGGATAATTTCAGCCCTCTTTTTTTAAAAAATTGTTACTGTACTTGCTGTGGTGGAAACAATTTAGGGATGAATAATTTCTTTTGGTCCCTAGAGGCACCGGTGGCTCTCTCTCCCCCTTTCCCTTTTTTTCTTGTACTCTCACTCTCTCCCCCTCTTTTTCTCAGTCTTGCGACTGAATTTACATAAAGGAACAGTGACAACAGCAAGCTGAAAGGCATAGCTGGTGGGAGGATTAAGTATATCATTGAAAGGAATTATGTTGTAAATGACTGGGAGGGGTAGGGGCTTCTGTTCCTTGGTCCCATCTGGTCCTTAAAGAATACCTTGTTGTAATTACCCCCAGATGGTTTGTGCTACACTGGGGTCTGGACAGCCAGGTGCCTCTGTGCCCTGCTGGGTGTGATATTCATTGCTACATGCAGTGACAAAAATGGACTTTATTGAAACCTAATTTCTTCCAGGGTATTACACAAATATGAAATGAACCTAGCTCATCGACTAAGAGCTTTGTTTGTTTCCAAGCCGACACAGTCTCACCTAAGATAAGGCTGCCTGGTTATTTCACTTTTAACAACTCTCCTAAAAGGAAGAAGCAAAAATAGTTTGCAATGTGTTTTGGATTTAATTCAGTATTTTTAAATAATGAAAGTAGTGAGCATCAATGGTAAGTTTTTATTTTTTGCTGTTAGGTAGTTTTAAAATAATATCTACCTAAGCTTTTCAATATCATATTTTGAGCATTTTAGTGTTGAAATTGACAAGTAGCAATGTGAATTATAGCATATCAGGCCATAAACACATTTTGATATTATTGAGTGGATATTTATATAACTCAAAATTTAATCATACATTATTCACTATAAAATATACCTCAGCAGCTAATTTAAAAAAACAAATTTGAACATTTTGGGTTATACTTTAGCAATGATATTAATATAGAAAAATAAGAAACTGAAAAATAAATATTAAATAAGTTAGCTGTCTTGATGTGCACAAAGGTAAAAGTTTATAAAATTGTTTACCTTAACCTTCTATCAGAAATTATGCTATTAATTTTAATATATTTAATATTATTAATATTAAAAGCTGCAATAATCTGAAAATAAAAGTAAAGATTTATAATTATATGTTTCAATTATATTCAGTTTATTTTATTTCATTAAACTTACAATAAGACTAATGATTCTTCTATGAGAAATTGCATAACTGAATATCTTTTAGGTCTTACAATTTAAAAAAACAAAATATTCCTCCATTCCACATCTTTCTTGTTAAAATTTAGCATATATTAAAATTTTAGCAAAGTTACTCAACTTTATTACTTTAAATTATGAAATTTTTAATGTAGAATTTGAAATATTTTAATATGCAAGTCAAACTTAGAAATTAAAATGAAGAGCAGAAAATGAAAATCTGATACTTCTTTTGTCTTCCCCCAGAGTTTATAGTTATAAATTTTTACATGATATAAAGAAAACATAAACAGGGCTAACCTTAATGAGAATATTTTCCTTTAACTTTTAGCAACATGTGTTAAACTATGAATGTGTTGACTAAAATAAAACATAATAAAAATGCTTCTTGATGCACATTTAAGAGGTAGTTATATATATAGGCTAATCAAATGGGGAAAATGGTTTTAAAGACTGGCAAGTAATTTGTTAGTAGCAATTATTGCAACACTGAACTTTGTCAATTGAGAAGAATGGGTTTTAGGTACTTTGTGAATAAAATTTTGAGGTAAAAGTCTTTCTGTCTGTAAACATAGCCCTGTTATTCTGTCTAAACTTTACTGTAGTTTTGAGGTAAAGCTATTCTATCAGTATCCAGGACGCACACACAATACCCAGGAAGACAGTGAGGGAGGTGAAAGAATTCTGGGGGAGCAACCAGACCCGAGCACTAGATCCAGCCTGGTGCTCACAGCCCCATGATCTTGGACATCCATTTAAACTTCATTAAACTTCAGTTTCCACACCTGTAAAATGATTACAAAAGAGCTTGGTTACAAGATCAGATTTCTGTTTTTAGATATACATGTGTTTGAAGTTCTTGTGAAAGATACAGGAAAGAACATGAGACTACAGTTGTCTAAGCATTCATGATTAGGGTTTAAATGATAGTTCTATAGAATGGAGAAGAGAAGAGAGGAAGACTTTAAGTGTAGGAAGAAACAGAAGTGGGAATTGGTAGTGTTAATTATTATTTAAATGGGAATTGTAGGTATTCTATCATTTTTTTTTCACATTTGAAGCATTTTGGAGCATTTCTGGAACTATTGTATTAGGATGTGTTTAAAATCTAAGAGATCTCTGTTGTAGCTCTCCCTTCTCTTTCTCTATTTCATTCTCTCCACTGAGCCAGGCATTTCCATGGAACTTGCCTCCTTCACACTTAATCACTTGGAAAAGGGAATTGAGAAGATTAGCACAGAAGCATAAGAAATGTCTATGCTTTTTTTCCTAATGTACTTAACACTCACATTTGAGGATAGTCTGGTTTAAGTTTTGGACAATTAGTTGCTCAAAATAAGGTTTTTTGGCCTTTATGTTAAAACAATACCAAGTTACTCTTCAGCAACTTAGTATAGGCTGTGATTTCTTTAACATCCTACATTTATTGAGTGATGTCAATGTATTGGGAATATCACCATGATATTCTACACACACCCACACACAGAGACATTTAGCAGGCTTGTTGTACTTAGCACATGAAAATTGCAGCTTATGATACCTGGAAAGTGAATAATAATAATAATAATAATAATAATTTTTTTGTAAGTCTTCTGTTAGAGTTTCACAAGCATCTGCTTTCAGTAAGACATTATATTACATTATCCTTATATGAAATTAATAGATTTTGGAATAAGTTAGGGTCTTTAAGATTCCCAACTCAAACTTTTTATGTCTTACAATGATTTCTTACATGTTAACACAGAATTTTTTAACACAATTTTAAATGTAGAAAGCTCCTTATTTTTATAAAGCAACTAATTTCAATGCAGGGGTGCTCTGATTATTTTTAAAAATTGTCCTCCGTTTTTGTAGTCCAGTTTCTTGCTAAGAACAATTCTGTATTGCCATCTGAAGAAACACCATTGCTAGCCAAAATTGGATCTTACATGCATTGTTTTTTTCATTCTAGCCCTTTTCAGACTACTAGGACTCTGGTCTTAATGGACCTTCTTAGTTTGTTTTTTTTTTTGCCCCCAGGATGTCCTCTTCCTGCTCTAAAACTGAGGAATCTGCAACCCACATCAAGATTCCTTTAGATCAGAGGTTATTTCTTATTCATCAGTGCATTTCTAATGTCTAACAAAGTGTTTGCTGTCTAATACACATGCAATTATTTATTGAATAAATAAGCATCCATTATTCATTTGATATTTATTGAGTATTTTCTATGTGCAAATAGATAATTAATGCACAGTTATGATATCATCTCAAGTAATTTTAAAATAAAACATTGAGGGCTAAAATGAGATTAGTGCTGTAGAAAAGGTGGACACAAAGTCCAATAGAGCTTTTAGAGCCTGAAGAGATTATGTCCAGTAAGTTTTCTTGACAGAGCTTTACATTTCTTCTTTGTATGGTTCTTGAAGAATGGTTATGATTTCTTTCAACATATGGAAATGGGGTGAGGGAGAACATCCCAGGTGGACACGATGATCAGGAAAAGTCCCTCACTTAAAGTTAATAGTGATTTCAGACCATTCTTTAGGCATTGGCCAAGGAAATGTTTTCAGTGAGGGAACTCCATGACAGCTATGTGCTACAAAGAACTAGAGAAAAACAGTGACCCTTAAAGAATGAATTCTCTCATGGGATGAGGTAGAGCAGCAGCACTGAAACTGGACGCTGCTATAGTCAAATCCCAAAGCCTCTGCCCTGGTCTTCATGATAACTGAATCACAATTCTTTAAGGGGTATAATGTCAGAAATCTTATCATGAAAAAAATACATTTTCTTCCATATTTGAGTTCCATTTTCTTAAGAATAATTGAATAATAACATCAAATGATTTACATAGGCTTCTGGAAAAATTATATGTTTAGTGATATAGCGCATCTCACTTGCTACACAAACCATGTGAGGAGGGGAATGAGACAGGTTGGTGTGGAGAAATACCATCTCACAAATGCTTTTCTGGATTAAAATGTGAATTTTAGACTTTGACTTTGCCTTCTCTGGACCCTTTGGTGAAATATAAGATTTTCTAAAATGTGACAAGTTTTCTTCTAAGTTTGGAATAGAAGATTATAAGACATGAGAAGCACAGCACAGACACAAACTGCCCCATGATCTGCAATTCTGTAATATCTACTCTAACATCCTGGTGAGCTGGGAAAAAAAGGAAAACCTTGTTTAGATATTTGCCATTACCTTCTAATTGGTCTTTGTCTTTTAGATTTTATCCTCTTCCAGGGCTCCTTTTCTTTCCTGGAATTATTTTTCTAAAATACAAATTTTAATTGCCTATTCTGTTGTTCATAAATCTAAGCTCTTCAATGCAGTTTATAAAGCCCTTTAGCATCTGACTTCTTTCTATCTCTTTAACCTCTTCTCCTTCAGTGCCCTCCTTGTCCAAGTCTTCAGGAGCATGGAAAACAGTATTATTATACCATCCTGCCTTTGTATAGGAGCTTTCTCCATTTTAAGACTGATAAGCTCTTATTCTTCCCTTAAAAACCAGCCAAAGTGATCTCTTGGGCAGCATGTATCCTAAAATTAGGACAATAGAGAGGCAATTAACATGGCCCCTGAGCAAGGATGGCATGCAAATTCATGAAGAATTCTATATTTTTACACTGTATGATTCTACTTCTATGGGATCATCTAAAGTAGTAAAATTTATAGAGATAGATACTAGTATGGTGGTGGCTGCCAGGTGCTGGGGAAGGGAGGAATGGGGGGTTATTGTTTAATAGCTTCAGAGTTTCAGTTTTGCAAGATGAAAAGAGTTCTGTGAGGCTGGATTGGTAGCACAACAATGTGAATGTACTTAGTGCCACTGAATTGTATACCTAAAAATGGTCAAGATGGTAAATTTCATATTATGCATATTTTGCCACAATTTTTTTTAAAAAACAGCCAAAATTCTGTGGTCCCTTTTCTCTGTACCAATCCACATCCCTAGAGGGAGTTAGGTACTTCCATTATTTAATCAGTAGTCTGAAATAGCTGTACCATAAGTGATTGTCAAGGACTATAACCTTGAAATCACTGCTGCTTAATACTCGTCAAATACTTGGTTGGGCAACATAAATTTGCAAAGGACTGCCTGAATGAAATATAGTTCATGTGTTCAAATAAATACAAAAAAATCTATCCTCAGAATAAGCTTCACAAGCAGAAATTTACACATCTGGACCATATGGTATGTTCTCTTGTAAAACTGCTTTTATTGAATGTAATTTGGCATTATGTCATCATTGGCCCAGCCACTCTAAGAAAAAGAAAACACTATGAACTCCATTTGATGTGCTAATGTTGTTGAGGATGGTGCATTGTTCTTTTTTTGACCCTCTATGAGGAAAAACTCTTTAGTTTCAGCATGAGAGCTAGGTTCATTTTTTCTTTGGAATTAATATAAATAGTGAAATTGACTATGTTCTCATTTTTGCCCACCTTCCCAAAAGCTTAGAGGCCAAATGCCTATTCTAGCATTTTCCAGACCTTAACTATGTATGGGGTGGACCCAGGTACTGTTGACCTCAAATTATGGACTCAAAATTAATTTTTTCCTTTGAATTTATTCCATTATTCATTTGTCTTTTTTTCCATGTTGTAGCCACTTAAGTATATACTTAAACAAATGAGGAATAAATGAACAATTAATAAATTCACCCTTTCCTCTTAGTTCCTACTGGATATTGCATTACTTCTGTTGTTGCTTTTATCACCATTATTTGTATTTATACATGTGCCATTTACATTGGACAATGAACTTTTTTAATGCATAGCCCATGTCTTATTAATACTGTTAATCTCAGCACAATTAGAGTACCTAATATGATACAGGTATAACTAAATTTATTAGATTGAACCACTATTGAATAGAAATGAGGAATACAGTAACTTTGAGAAACAAAACGTAACTTATTAATCTTTTTAACCCACAGCATGTCAATATTTTGCAAGCATATTACACCTTTTGGGAATGCTGTTAGTAAAACTAGAAATTCAGATCAGCTGCTGAGAGAATTTGCAGCTTCCAACAAATTCTGTCCTATTCTATCTCTTGTGGTTGTTACTCAACCAAATATTCAACTCAGTTCATTCTCTGTTATTTTTTTTTGTGTGTGTATTTGTGTGTGTGTGTGTGTATCAGTGTAGTAAACTATAGGTATATATAGTAAGGCTTATAGATAAACATATTTCTCTCTGTTTCCCTCTCTCTCTCCTGCTCTCTCTCCCCATTTATATATAAATAAATAAATAACGATAATATATTCACTGTATGTTTACATGCAGATATGTGTATGCATTACAGATATATGTATGTGTCTTACTGTTTCTATTTGCTGAAATAAAATTCTTTAATCTATTTCCATGACATGATATTCTTTTTTTCTAACTTTTTCTAGTCTACTTTGCTCCTAATAGTGTTCCTTCCTTGACCTCCGTAGGAAACTTGTTCCTGTACCCACTTTTCCGCTTACACCACAGCCTCTCCCTGATCAATTTTATGCCTATTTATGGCTTTATCTACAAAATTTCAGCTCATCTCTCAGTAAGCACTAAGCACATATCCAACTCCTTCTTGGACATGTCTACAAAATTAGCATTATCTCCAACTGAATTCATTACTGTCCATGACTCCCATGGGATTGTTTGTTCCTTCTCTTTATAGTTGGCATTTACACTTTCTTGTCACACAACCTAGATGTCTGGGAGTCATTATTGTCTCATTATCTAGCTTCTCTTATTGTTTTTCCCCATAATCAGTCTGTCTCCAACAACTCCTCATCTTCCTAAGCATTTCTCAAATCTTCTCTTATAAATCATTCTTATCATCCATTATCTTCTGAAGGATCTTAGGTGAAAACCAGGATTATTCCAATAATCTCCCAAAATTCATCTCTTTTTCAATTGCTAATATTAAAATGCAAATATTATTGTGTATCTTATCTGCTTAAAACTCTCTATTGGCTGTGTACTGTTCACGGGGTTCATTTCCTTCTCTTTATCATGGCATGTGTGGTTTCTGCCTGTTGTTCCACCTCTGCCTAAAGAGTAAACATCCAGCAATGCCTCAAAAATACTTGTGATTCCTTGCACACACTCTACTGTTTCAAGTCTTTAAGACTTGGCTGGCACCACTTTCTTCACTGGAGGAATCTCTTCTTCCCTACTTTAATCATTCAGGTAATGAAAAGAACACAGGCATCAAGGTCAAACAAATCCAAGTTCAGGTTTCAGCCTCAACACCTGATGTTCCCACAACTTGAATGGTAGGGAATGGGTCAAAATACTATATATTCACATCCAAATTATTACCAAGCCAGCCCATTTAATTAATTTATAAAAATCAACATCTTTTAAACTCCACTAAATATCTGCTTACGTTATTAAGTCTTCATTCACTAACCTTTTACAGAAAGTAACATAAATTCATATTCTAAATGAACTGAAGGACTTGTATAGATTGTTACCATCAGCTGTTCCAGAAAATTTAAAATTAATTGTAAGGAGTTTGCCTTTTCTTTCATATTTTAGTAAACATGATCAAAGTAATTAAATAGGTTCTCTCTGGTCAGTGTATTCATTAACTGAATATTTTTATTCTAAGTCACACAGGTTAAAGTGTTGGATCTATGTGTGTGTGGTGTATGTGCGTGTGTATGTATTTGTGTGTGTTTGTTTACTTGAGTCCAGTGGCAGATTTCCAAATATATAACTTGCTTACAAGTGTTTTCATTAGGGAGTAGAAAATGTAGTTTTATTCTTGTGGATAGATGTCCCCCACATATGTGTTTATTCTAGAACTTGCAAACTGTGATGGCTGTCCTCTTAGTCTGAAAGCTGCAACTGTGTACTTTAAAGGACAGAGGTGTTCTGACAACAGAGCAATCACTTCTAGTGAGATTTAGTAAATAGAGAGATGGTGTAGACATTAGTATGGCAATAAAGGAGTTATTAACACAGAAGATGCTAGAGAGAAAGATAGGACAAGAAGAATCAGCATAGCAAAGTGAAGCCCTAGAAGATGCTCATTAACCTGTTGCGAGAGGAATCCAGGCTCCAGGAGAGTTTTCCTTGTCTATTTCAGTTGGGAAACTTGAGTTTCATAAAGAGTGACAGTTCTCTTGACATTTCTTTTGGATATTCTAGACTCCTTTCTGAACCGGGAAGATAATGAGGTAGATCCAGAAGTATCATCATGGGCCAAAAACAACCTTGGGTAACACAAAGCTCAGAGTGAATTAAAATTTGGTGTTATAAAAACCTCAGCTCTTCCTTTGATTATAAGCCATAGAATAAAGTAAAATAAATTTGTTCAGATTTAACTTCTCTATGATTGATAGGACTACAAATGATTTAAACTATTTAATTTGTGTTTAATGAATTCTAAATTTTTTTCTTTAATAACTATACTAAAAAGGAAAACTTTTAAAAGTATCTTCATAGATGAACATAGCAAAAATTTCCAAGTGAAAACATTTCTATCACCTTTGACTATATTTTGTTAGTGATTTTGAAAGTAGCTTTTCAACATGTTATAGACATATATAGAAAAAAATGTATGCCATTTTACATTTCAAAAAAGGTGCATGTTAAATTGAATGTTACATTTAAAGTTGGATCAATGCTTCCATTTTTACTTGTGAACAAATTTTCTCAAATTCCTCAGAAAAACTTTGCATAGACTATAACATAATATTTTATAAGGCAAAAACCAACTTTATTTAGCCTTAAAGTTTCATAGGTTTGTGAGGCACTCAGTTATTTTCAGTTGTTCGAGACAAGAAGAGGTAGCAAAACCAAATCTGGTATTTTGGAATATATGCAAAAATCAAAATATGAAATATAAATTCCTGTGTGACCTTCTTGCACACGGTAATTTCCATGTTCTCTCTGTTCCTCTAAAGAAAAAGAGGAGAGATTGGAAAGAGGAGTAAAGAGGGAGCCAGAGAGGAGAGGAACTGGCTTAAAGAAAAAAGTGCAGTGGTCTCCAAATAGGAAGTGTTTTTTTCTGTATTCAGCTTTTCAGGTTTTGTTTGTTTGTTTGCTTTGCTTTGCTTTGCTTTGCTGACCTACCCTGGCCCTACGAAAATTCACTTCTGCATTGGACCTTGCACTGAGCCTCATTTCCCCAGAAGGCCCTGGCTGCAGCTCTGCTCAGCATCCTCAAAACACTTCTTCAGGAAAACACTCCATCCTCTGTTTGAGCTGCAGTGTTAACTAGCAGCACAGCTGGAACCTGACACAGCGATTTGACTTCCTCTTAAGGGGGCAGGTAAATTACCATTTTTGATGTGCAGTATTTTGCAGGCCTCCTTCTGAGGATTCTAATGCCTCTGTTAGTCTTTTGACCTCAAATTATCATAACTCAGTATCTGATTCACACTTAGGTTTTCATTTTTTCAATGATAAAAAATAGAAAAATACAAAATTTGATATAAAACTCTCTCCCCAAATTACAGATGTTAACTCAGATTTAATATAGAGTGAAAGACACAGACACAGACACACATGAATCACACAGATGCACATATGCACATTTAAACATATATACACAAAGTGTCCATATGTTTCAAAAGGTTCAGTATGTTTCATATAGAACACTGTAAAGTAATCGAAGGTCTCCTTTCCTCCTTTCCTCAAATACATTACCCCCCTTTTCCCTTCCCTAACCTATGCAAGATATTGCTTTGATTCCTTTCAGCCAATCTATGTTGTAATATTTTTACAAACACATCTGTGTGTATCACCACTGACAACATATTATATTGCTTTGTGTGTTTTTAAAGTTTATATATATGCTATTCTGTCATTCAGCAAGTTGCGGGACAATACATTTTTTGTAACTTCCTTGATATATATTGATATATACATGTTAGGTTACAATTGCCATTCATACCACAATTTACCACTTTTCCTATTAATTCTTGTTTTTTTTTTTTTGTCATTGTTTCTCCATTACAAATAATATTGCAAAGAATGTTCTAGTATATATGCTTAAGAGTATTCAGTTTCAATAGATATTGCCAAGATATTTTCTAAGGTGGTTATTCCAGTGTAAACCTCACAGGCAGAGTATGCATGTTTCCATTGTTCCATACTCTTACATACTCTTGGTTTTGTAAGGCTTAATTTTTTTTGGCAATATGATGGGTATAAGATATTATCTCAGTGTATTTTTAATTTACAGTTCCCTAATTGTTATTAGTGAGGTTTAGCATCTTTCATTTCTTTGCTGATCATTCAGATTTTTGCTCTTAAATTACTGTTTATGGCCTTTGACCATTTTTGTCTTGGACTACTTTCTCTCTTTCTCTCTCTCTCCCTCCCCGTCTTCTTTCTCTCTCTTTCTTTTCTTTTTTGTTTTCTTCTTTGATTATCAGGGATTATAAAAATTCAGTGTGTGACTTTTAAAAATTTTTGCTTGTAGTGTTGTCATACAGAGGTTAAAATTTTGATTTAAGCAAATACATTAATCTTTTTATTTTCTTATTAGTGACTCATCTTTTTGTATATTTCTGAAGACATCCTTTCTTAATTTATGTTTAAGAATATATTCTTCTGAAGATTCATCATATATATATTTTATTTTCTCATATCTGTACATATTAATGTGGTACTTGTGATATTTTGTTACATGCATAGAATGTGTAATGATCAAGTCATCACCTCAAGTATTTATCATTTCTATGTGTCGGGAACTTTCAAGTCCTTTCTTCTAGCTATTATTATTAGGTCTTCTATGATAAAAAGAAAAGTGTTAGGAAATAATAATGATTTTGCTTCTTCTTTTCCAAATATTATATATGTTGTTTCTTTATCTTCTCTTTGTCTTTGATTAGAACCCCATTTCAAGGGTGAGGAGTAGCCATTTTATAGACTTTCTCTTCCTATTTCTGACTTTATTGGAGATACTTCCAAATTTTGCCATTAAATGTGAAGTCAGGTGAGGATTTTTGATAGATACCTTAATATAGTTAAAGAAGTACTTCCATTATAAATTTGCTAATAAATCAGTAATGTTTTGCAAAATTGAAATGGGATTTTATAGATTGCTTTGTCTGTGTCTGTCAAGAAAGTTTTAGGCTTTCTCTTCAATTTCTTCTCATGAGAAATTTCAAAGACACAGAAAACATATAGGAATATATAATATCTGCTATCAGTGCTGGCCCATTTCACTTTTCTTGGGTGGAGCATCTGTCCTCAGCTGCAGTTGGTGTTGGCTCCTAGTGAAGCACAGATGCCCTTTCCTCCGCACAATTCCTCTTAACCAATGGGAGCAGCCTCCACAGTGAAATTATGTACCTCCTCCCTCTGAGTTCCACCCCAGTCCCCATCCCACTCCATAGCCCATGGCTGCATGTTTGAGGCTACAAAAGTTCAGCTGCCTTACTTCAAGCTGACTAGTTCAGTACCATGATACAGTCTTCAGAACTTCCCTGTGTACCAAGCCAGAGATGATTTACTTGAGATCTCATCTTTGCTCAGCTCAGCCTCCTTTCCTTCACTGTCCTGTGTCATCCCTTCATCCTTTACAATTTTTTCACTCTGCAAAACATTCACATGCTGCCTCAAAGTCTTCTAGGGAAACCGACATAAAACAAAATTATACAAGGAACACTCATATGTTCCACATTTTACTTTTATTTGTTTTTGCATTTTAATTCTCTTTCATTCTCTTTCCATATCCATATATTTATTTATAAGTATACATTGTGTATGTGTGTTTATTGCTGTACCTTTAGAAAGTAAGTCGTAGACATCTTTACAATTTAACCCTTCTATTTCATCAAATCTCGCCTCCAGGTAAGGAAATTCCTTTACCACAATTTTAATATGATCATAAGACTTTATCATTGAATCTATTAAAGTTGCGAGCTTTAATATTTTTAATTTTTTTTTTAGAGACTTGGTCTCATTATATTGCCCAGGCTGCAGTGCAGTGGCTATTCACAGACATGATCATAGTGCCAAATTTCTACACTGTAAAAGTGATCCTCCCACCTCAGCCTCCTAAGAGACTGGGACTACAGACATGTATCACTGCCCAGCTTAAGGTTGTGTGAATTTTTATGACTTTTTTAAACTTAATTTTGAAGTGATATCAAATTTACATAAAAGGTTATAAAAGGTGTACAAAGATCTCCTATATAATTTTTATCCAGTTTAACCAAATAATGGCATTTCTGAACTATTTGAGAATTGTTAATAGTAAAAGACATGAAGGCTTATTAATCTTTAACACTTTATTGTGCATTGCCTAAAAACAAGCACCCTCTTTCTATATAACCACAGTACAACCATCAAAATCAGGAAATTAACATAGATCTCGTATTATCATTTCATCCACAAACCCCATTCCATTTTTCCATTTGCTCCAATAATGTCTTTTATAGGTCCAGATCCATTCCAGAAGCATCTGTTGAATTTAGTTGTTACATAGCTTTAATTTCTTTCAATTTGGACCAATACCTCAGTTTTCTCTTTCTTTATCTTGACATTTTTGAAGAATACAAACAAGTTACTTTAAGGAATGTTCCTCAATTTAAATATATCTGATATTTTTCTATGGGTGATTCATTTTGCAAGAATATCACAGAAATATTATTTTATACAACAAAGTGTTACATTTGGAGTAGTCCAATTTTGCTGTCTTTGTCTTTTAATTGTAGAGCTAATCCACTGATATTTTTATAATCATTAATGTATACTTTTACTTATTCCTCATATGCTACCTTTTTTCCTCTAAATATATATCTCTCCCATTCTCTCTATTCTTTTCTCTGGAATGCACATTAGACATATGTTGGACCTTCTAATTCCAACTTTCATGCTTCAATTTCATTTTTAGCAAGGCTTTGAGAGTAGTAAAATCTCTCTATCTTTATATGTCTACATATTTACTTATTTTGACCTCTTTAATAACTATTTAGCTGGGTATAAATTTATTTTAGCACTGCAATTATTCTATTATTTTCTGCCATATTTTATTGTTAGTGGAAAGTCTCATGTCAGCATATCTCTAATTACATTTGTTGATTTTTTTCTCTTGTGACTTTGACAATCATTGATAATATGTTATTTCAATACAATTTGATTAGATGTGGATTTGCCTCTACTGGTTTTATTAGTAACTATTTGGGGTTTCTACAACAAGGATCTCACACTGGAATGCTACACAGGATTTGGTTTCCAATTTCTCACAAGTAATTTTTTTCTACCTGGCTCTAGCTAATAAGCTTTCTCTCTAGTACCATGGGTGGATTTTTCTAGCATTTTCTTAAAGTGTGGACTCTTCATGACTCTTGGTAGCTCAATTCCAGTTTCTTGTAAGTTCTGGCACTCAGACAGGCTTTTCTCCTATGCTAGTGTTAAAATACAGTGCTCAACTGTTAAAGATTATATTTTTGATGTTCCTATAATCCTTCAAGCCACAACTCTGATATATTCCTCTGACTATGAGTTCTCTCTTCATCTGACACCTGAGGATTTTCCTTTCTTTGATTTCCAAGTTCAAAAACCATTGTATTTATTTCTTTGTTTTGTTTTGTTGTTTTATACCTTCTCTAGCATTACATATTTTGTAAGTTAATTAGGTAATTTTTAAAGTATAAAAAAGTATTTTTAAAGTATAATAAATATAATATAAATTTATAATATAATATAAATATAATATAATAAGTCTAATAAATTTTTAAAGTATAAAAAAGTATTTTTAAATTAAAATAAGTTAAAAGTAAATTGAAAAGTATGAGTTAAGTAAGTTGTTAATTAATTAATATTTAGATTATATACACATAGAAAACACACATTCTATGAGCACTGTACCAAATTTAAACAGGGTTTACACAGGCATTTTATAATACTTAAAGCCAAAATGAAACACAATACCAAATTTCCTATATTGCAGTCTTTCCAATGTCATATCCTTGAAATTAGTATTACATTTCACTACAGCAACAATGTCAAATCACCAGAGTTAGATCAAAAAGCCAAGCTAAGGTGCCAAAATAGAACTCTCATGTTATTTATGTTTTTGCTATTTCTGAGATAATATTTTTAGAGTTGTTCCAATGGCTGTGATGCTTTTAGTTGTAACCTCTGTGTCAGAGGTTTTCATGTCCTTCGCAATTCTCGTAGATCAAGTCCTCTCCCAGAAACCTGAAAAAATGCTCAGTGGGCTAATATTAAGTCTCCAATATAAAAGAATGCTGCATAAAATGGTAGTGGGGTATTTTTACTTGAAAAATGAATATAATAGCATCTATTTAATAAATTTAAATTAAATCAGATAATGTGTATTAAGTTGATAACATGAATCCAGCATGAAAAAAAAGTTCAACAGTAGTAGCCATATTCATTGTTATTGTATTAATGTCCTTCAAGAACTGTTCCCCTAAAGTTGGCTGCCCCATCCTTAAGGCCACCTAACCTCTGGCTATTGGTTTGGGAAACAAGGGTAAAACTTAATTTAAAAATGCATATATCAACATTTCTTACTTACAAACATGGAAATTATAAATAAACAACTATTACAATTTAACCAACATGTTTTTCCAATAGTAAAAGACAAACTTTGGCAATGACATTTATTTATATACTATCTTCAGACAAAGGAAATATTTTGTATAAATTTTCCATATGCTGAAATCTTACTACTTAAATAATAATTTTTTGATGAAAAATTTTGTAACATATACTGCACATTTTGCCTCCTTTCTGATTTTCTGTTATCTGGGTGACAGGTTATCAGTAATTAGATCAGCCACTATCTTAAATTTATGGATTGCCCATAGAACAATATAGGGGTTAAGGGTTATTTTTATTCACAAAATGACTTCTTATTTTCTAAGACAGTCTGTTAAAGCTGCATTGCGAATGTAAAGTGGAAAATAGAAGTGAAATGAGTAGACTTTAAAAATATATATATGTTGGAATAACTTCCAGTAAATAGAGCCCAATTGCAATTAATTAAGATTGATTATAACTAACAGATTCTCCATCTTGAAAACTGGACAGCTCCCGAACTTTTCCAGTTTTTCTTTCTCTAAGGTGCAATAACTAGGTTCTATTCCCAGAGATTCTATATCAGTAACTACATCTATAACAAATAATCTAGGGGATTCTAATATAAATTGTCTGTAGAACACACTTTAAGAAACACTCTCTAGGCTTTCTGGGATAGTCACTGAAATTATTTATGGCTAGTGTCCTTCCTATGATGTTACGCATAGGAAGTGCTATATATATGTATGTGTGTATATATAATATGTGTGTGTATATATATTATACACACATATATGTGTGTGTATACATATATATATATATATGAAGTATGTCAAAGCCAAGAGAGAAAGTGAGGCACTATGGGAAAAAAATAGACAGGGAATTATATTCTAATCCTGGTTTAGACAATACTGATTGGATAAACTTGGGTGTATTATTTCATCCATCCTCCTTAACTTCCTCATCTGCAAAATAAAGGATTGAAGAAGCTAGAGATTCCTTAAGTTCCCTTTTATCAAAATCATGTTAAGATTCTTCTGTAAATAGGCTATGATTGAATTGAGCTTTTATGAATCTTACAATGAACAGTAATAGCTAGTAATATGATCAAATGATATTATTTATTCTGCATGCAGTATTCACATTAATTTTTGTAAAATACAAACGAGATCAAATTTCTGATTAACTCTACCATGAAATCTCATTGTATTAACAATCAATCCAGACTCTTTACCATATTCTCTACCTAATTCCTGAACTCACCTTGCTTCATGCTTTCTCTTTCCTTTACCTCAACTGCATGGGCATTCCTTTCATATAGCTTGGCCTTTCATGGACTTTGACTTTCCACTTTAAGCCTATGGAATTTTCTGAACAATTAAAACACTGTACTCTCTGATCTCCCCATGGCTCTGCTTCATGCAGGGCAGGTCTCATCTCAAACGTCTTCTGCTCAGAGAGGACCTCCCAGACCACGCTGACTCAGGTAATGCCACCCGTAGGTACTTTGAATCCACATTCGCCAGCTTTGCTTTTCAGGGCACTTATCATAAGGTGATATTGTGCAGTTATTTATTTACTTTCTTCTTGTCAAACTCTCTTGTTTAGAAAGTAAGTCCCACGAGAGCAGGAACTTTGTCCATCTTGCTCACTAGTTTTAGAGTCTCACTTCTAGAAACTAAAACAATGCCAGACCCAAAATACAAGTTGGGTGAAGAAAAAAATAGCACCAAGACATTTTCCAAGTCTCAATTGCACCAAATTCTTTAATATGAATTAATCTTTGATTCTCATAAACTTCTGACAAAATTAACAATGATTTTGAAGTGGATATAATCAATTACTTGAAATCTGGCTGCCAAGTATTTATGGAACTTAACCAATGATCAAAAATGTAAAAATAATGTGATAGCCAATTGCCAGTAACCTGAAACGTTAGCATCTATTCCTTCAAATTACTTTCGATAATTGACTTTGCCTCATCTGATTGTCATAGCACATTTTTATATAATTATCTTTTTACCTGAGGAGAAATATAGGCCTTAAAAAATCAATTGTACTCATTTTAATCTGAATTTCCTTAAGTCCCAAGGAAAAGGAAAAGTCCTCAGTCTAATGCCTGTACCCATGCCTAGACCTTCTCAACTTTTGAGCACTTGCCTCCATTGTAAGGTGTTTCTTTTGCATGTTCAGATTCTCCCTTGCCACTGACTTTTTGCCATCACTTACCTTGGAAAACTTTCACTTGACTCTACTGCCCCCTCTAGATACCACAGATTTCTCTCCTTTCTTTTTCAAAGTGTTTGAGGAGTGGTCAGCTTTTATGGTCCTTAGTTTCCTTTAACTCCTTGCAGTCGTTTTCACCCCTACATACTTATGTAACTGCATTCTAGAAGGGGCGCTGCCATTGATCTTTGTTCTGCTGAGCCCAGTGGCTCTTTTCAATCCCAATTCTCCCAAGGACTCTCCAGCATTTAATATTATTGAACTACAAAACTATTTTATGAAGTCATCATTTCTTATAATTCTTACAATAAACTTTTAAGTAAGTAATATTAACCTCATTTTATAATTGGGAAAAGTGAAGTTCAGAGGCATTATTTAACATCTCAGAAAAGGTGGTATCAGATATCAACTCAGTTCTTTCTAACAGGTCACATTCATTTTCAAAAGCAAAAGCAAAGAAGAATTGAGTGGGGATAGGAGAGATTAAGTATATGTGTTATGCTCTGATTATTTTCTTTCTATAAAGGCAAATGTTAACCTAAACAGACTGGTTATAAGTATTGATGACAATCCTTGATAATATATAACATATTGGAGGCATTAAATTATCTATGCCTAGAAAAAGATTGAAAAATATGTGCCAAAAGATATTTTTACAAGTGGACAGCTTTGGAGAAGATAGGTCTATGAATGAGTGCCTGCCTTTCACATTTTGTATATTTTCTAGTTTCTTAATATTGTATTACATTCTAATAAGTCCTTTACACTAACAAGGAAATGAGTCTTATGAAAATAAAACTCCTTCTTTTATTTAAAATATATCATTAAAATTTTACTTAAAAACTAGGTTCTAGGCTCTGAAGATCCAATGATGAATAAGACACACCTGATCATAGTTTGCACAGAGCTAAAGACACAAAGTGATGCAGGGAGTAGAGTGCTCTGGTACAACTAAGAAGAGAACAAAAAACCAAATCCATACTTGATTAATGTAGCAAGCTTTCCTGGAAGAGGTGCTATCTAAATTTAGACTGGATGACTTGGGAGAAGTTAGCCAGGTGAAGAAAAGGAAGGAATACTTTAAGCAAAGAAAAATAAAATAAGTCTAGGTTGCATTGGTCTTAAAGGTTTTATTAAGAACTTGACTGTGATTTTGAAAGTGGTTAAGTGATTTAATTGGATGTAGGAGTGAGGATGTTAGAATCACATTCAGATTTGATTTTTAATTTTTAAAAAATCATTCAGGCTGCAGAAAGTTGATATTAACCCCAGTTGCACATTAGACAGGCTTGCGGAAGTTTTACAATATACTAATACGTGGGACCTTCTGAGACCAATTAAACTTTCAAAACAAGGTTTTTGCATACATGTGTATATGTATATGTGTATGTGTACACATATACACACATATATGTAAAGCTCTCTTGATTGTTCCAGCCTACAGCTAGCATGGAAAAACACTTGATTAGAAATAGTTCATTTGTTTGTTGAACATTAGTCTATCTTCTTTTGAAAAGTTTCTGTTCATGTCCTTTGCCCACTTTTTGATAGGGTTTTTTGATTTTTTTCTTGCTGATTTTCCTTAGTTCTAAATAGATTCTAGTTATCAGCCCTTTATCAGATGTGTAGCTTGAGAAAATTTTCTCCCATTCTGTGGGTTGTCTGTTTGCTCTCTTGACAGTTTCTTTGGCTGTGCAGAAGCTTTTTAATTTGATCAGGTCCCATTTGTTTATTTGTGTTGCTGCTGTGATTGCCTTTGGGGTTTTCTTCATAAATTCTTTGCCTAGGCCAATATCTAGAAGAGTATTTCCAATGTTTTCCTCTAGAATTCTAATAGTTTCACACCTAAGGATCAAGTCTGTTACCCAGCGTGAGTTGATTTTTGTGAGAGGTGAAAGGTGTGGGTCCTGTTTCAGTCTTCTACATGTGGCTATCCAGTTTTGCCAGCACCATTTATTGAATAAGGATTCTTTTCCCCAGTGTATATTTTTGTATGCTTTGTCGAAGATTAGTTGGCTATATGAGGATGGTTTTATATCTAGGTTCTCTATTCTGTTCC
>CAUYPO010007356.1:0-16035 GCA_963574435.1 Cheirogaleus major | reverse complement strand
ATCCTTCTGCCTCAGCCTCCCCAAGTAGCTGGGACTACAGGCATGCGCCACCATGCCCGGCTAATTTTTTCTGTATTTTAGTTGGCCAATTAATTTCTTTCTATTTTTTAGTAGAGATGGGGTCTCGCTCTTGCTCAGGCTGGTTTCGAACTCCTGAGCTCAAACAATCCTCCCACCTCGGCCTCCCAGAGTGCTAGGATTACAGGCGTGAGCCACCGCGCCCGGCCCTGATTCCTCTATATCTTAATGTTTCTGAGGACAGCATTGCAGAGCTTTTCAAAAGGACGTATTCCTGGGTATGTGAAAGGATTCTTACTAGGCATTTGGAGATTAAAGGGTAAAATTTCTACAAAAGAGGAAAAAAGTACTCAAGTGTCACGGCTAGGAAACACTGAGTACTTTTTTCCTATGAACCTCTTGAAGTTATTACCCTTAATTCCATTTAGATAACTATTAGTCATGGTTCATGGTTAAATGATCAGTAGATATTTTTCTAGACAGTTTTTGTGCTTTGTCATATGCATAATGAGTTGTTCTGCTGCAACAGCGAATGTTCATGCAAAGGTAGAAAAGGGGCCAGAAGTCAGTAAAAGAGAAAGCCAGAGACTGAGTCGTTGCCTCTAAGCTGATGTGGACATGATTTTTTAAGCAAATTCCAATCATTCAGGAAAACAAATCACAAAACAGTTTAGATAGGCTGTTCAGACCAGGGGTTTACCAGATTATCTTAATTAATAATGGAAGCTTTGGTTCTCAAATATTTCCTTCAGGGGATTCAACAATAGAAATGGTTCTTCATTCTGCCAGTAGCTTTAATTATAAGCACCATAAACAGCTGCCACTATGGATTTGTAGATGGAGACACAAAATAAACAAGGGTTTGTCTTATTCCAACAAGCTTTCATCAGGAAGAACACTTCCTACCGCATCAAAACAGACATAATATCTTGCTGATGTTTCTTTTTTTTTTTTTTATCAGATGAGAGTTATTTCCTTTATCGAGGAACAGATAGGGGTGCCCCAAAACCAGTTAGTTGTCCTTTCAACACCAGGTAATAGTATTCTAGTCTGAATTAACTCTAGGCTGGTACAAGGGTGGCGGCTGAGACACACTGCCCAGGAAAGATGCAGGGTTTCAGAGGTGCTGTTTCTTTCTTACCTTGAAATATTAAAGCTCATTGTTCTCTGCAAAAGTCATTATAAGGTAACAACCAATCCCCTCTCAGAACTCTTTAGCTATAGCTTTCTCCCACAAATCCAAAAAGAGTAAACATTTTCTTTCATCTCAATGTCTATAGTTGGAATTTTAGACTTAGCCTAATTGAAAAACAGAATGGGTGGTGCATAGCTTAAAATATAGTATATTATAGTACTTTACCCACAGATGAAAATAAAGCTCCACCTCACTTTCTGCTTCTTATTTCACTAAAGAAATAAGTTTGGTAGTGATGCAGAGCTAATTAACACTCTTCTCTCCCCAACCTCTGCCCCACCAAATCACGATATAAAAATACATTGACCTTGCACCATGCCTTTCTCTTGTTCAGGACTGTGCCCCCATTGGTACACAGCAAAGGTAGTGATGTTGGTGGTAGTAACAGCGGTAGTCATAGTAGTAGTCGGAATTAATATTAGCTGGCTGCTTTCTATATGCCAGTCCCTGGTCTAAACACTTTCCAAACATTATCTAATTGAATTCTCACAACAACACTATGAGGCAGGTGCTATTCTTATACTTATTTTTCAAAAGAGGAAACTGAGGCACAGGGCAGCTAAGTAACATGCATAAGGACACACAGCTGGTAAGTGATGGAGCACCAGGATTTGAACCTGCACAGGCTAACCCCAGAATACCCCACTTTTGACAGTTTTGATGTATTACTTTGAGCAAATTAATAAAGGACAAGAAAGAGGGACCTACAAAATGCCTCGCTCCAGGTCTCCCTTGTTGTTATCATTGTTCTTTGAGTTTCTGGGATGCCAACATTAACAAAATAGAGCTCATACTAACACTTGGAAACATACAACAATTTTATGTGCATTTCTAGAAGGTAAGAAATAATTACCCAAAAGGCCTACTTTGAAACTGGTCTGTCAAATTATGGTAATGAATGTATTTGTGTTGGGGTGGGTACTCCAATTGGGAAAAATAGAGACTGTAGTCCATCCTTCATATGCCTCCCCAGAAAAGCTACATAGAAATCTCAAAATAAACCAGTTAGAGTGGCAACAGAACAGGAACTATACCTTAAGTTTCTTCATACTGCTCATGATTCACCTAGGTGACAAGAAGTGCAAAATGGTAGATGCTTTGCCATCTCCCTCAGCCAAGCAACCTTACAAAAAGTCTACTCTGCAGAATTTGAGTGGAGGTTACATAGTGCCAAATGGCTCGATCCTTCCTTCCAACATGCCTTATTGCAGTGGTATTAGTGGTTGACTCCCCAAAATACATTCTACCCTAAATGCTTGGCCATGGCACCCCCTTCTCCTGCTGGTAATTGACTTAGAGGCAGGATATAATCCAATCCTGGCCAAAAATCTTGGGGGAAAAGTTTCTCTTTTTCCTTTGGGATGATGTCCTCTATGCTCCAATACTTGGAATTACAACCATGAGGTCAACACACATCATGAAGGTCCAAAGATAGAATTGCCAGAAAGCACATCTAGGGCCCTGAGATATCATAACAGGAGCTGCTCTTACTATGAAACTCTTGTTAAGTGAGATGAAAACGTTCCTTACATTTCCTGATGCTTAAATCATTCTGAGTTGGAAATTTCTGCTACTTAAAACCAAAGTGATCCTAATGAGTTCACTTACTATTTAAAATCTCAAGGATTCTTAATAATCACTAAGGACAGTGGGATGCATTCAGAAATGTGCTGATCCACCTAGTAATTAGTACCTGCAAACAACAAATAAGGTGGCCAGACAAAGGCCCCTCCATAGAAACCATTTTGAAAAGTGTTTATGAGGAATGCCTGGGATGAGTAAGGGAAAAAAGATCCTTATTCTCCCTGTCTTTTGCACATCTGAAAATAGAGAAGAGAATTTTAAAAGACTAAAAGACTTTTTCCTAAATGTCATGATACGAGTGTGATTGAGACAGAATCTTCTTAATAACTTTTTTCGGTGTGTTTTATACCATGGAAAGTATTTTCGAGGTACTTTCATATACATCGTATTTGATTTTCACCACCATCCTGGGATGCAGGTAGGACCTATATCAACTTCCTTTAACAAATGAAGAAACTATGATTCAGAGAGATCATACGATTTGCCATTATTGAAGACACGTCTATGACTAGGACTCAGGTCCCTGCTTTGTATCTCAATGCATTTTCCATTATCCACAATATCTGTGGATTGGGGGTCAGTACAGCAGAGTGGAAAAGGCATGAGCTTTCAGTTCCAGCTCTCCTCCTAACTGCTACTGACTAACCACTATTTGTGCTTTGTACATAAAAGATGCTCACAGATGACTTCTGTTACTTTTTCTTTCTTTTCTTTTTTTCTTTTTTCTTTTTGTAGAGACTTGTCACTTGAACTCAAGACTTCCGTTACTTTTATCATTGTTCTAATAGCCATCCTTATCCACTATGTCTTCATAATAGTGATCCACATACTCACATCATGTATTGGAGACTGATTATTAAATGTAAGGTCCTGCGGAAGCCAGATGAGTAACCTTTAGAACATTTACCTAAACTAAATCATTTCTGATTTTTAACCATCATTACCTTTAGTCCTTGGAATCATAAATGACATTCACATGATTAAGTATGTTCATGTAATAGCTTTTATTATTTTGGTGATTGCTTTGCTGGGAAATGTACTTATCAACAAAGTGTCAGGGAGTAAATCTATTCCCAATGAGAATTATCCTACTCACTTCCTGCTAATCCCTGGAAACCAATTCAGTTACAGCCAAATCTCGGGACTTTCCTACACTTTATGGGTAAGTCTTAGGGGGTCCCAGGCTGCCTCACTGGTATGAAGTTTGATGGGGGGTGTATAAGAATGGCCCAAAAGCTCTGGGCTGAAGCCAGCTCCTCTTCCCTCTGGTCTTTACTGAACCTAAACCCACCAGGCAGCTCTGTCTTGCCCACACTCGGTGTCAAATTGATCTGAGTTCATCTCGGTCCAGCCTCACATCACCTGAATAGGCCACTCTAAAAAAACACAGGGGAGAACTGGAAAGGGCACACCTCATAACCATGGACTCTTACCTTTCTCTCCATTGAAAATCTGGCTTATAGCTCTGAAGAATAAAAATTTCTCTTGCTACTAATTTTTATCCATGACAAAGCAGTTGTAATAATGAGAATAAAAACCCAAGTGGGAGCTGGGCATGATAGCTCGCATCTGTAATCCCAGCACTTTGGTAGGCCAAGGTGGGAGGATCACCTGAGGCTAGGAGTTCGAGACCAGCCTGAGCAACATAGCGAGAACCTAGCTGTCTCTACAAAAAAATGAAAGAATTAGCCGAGCATGGTGTCTCGTGCCTATGGTCCCAGCTACTTTTGGGAGGCTGAGGCAGGAGGATCGGTTGCTTAAGCCCAGGAGTTTGAGGCTGCAATGAGCTGTGATTGTGCCACTGCACTCCAGCCTGAGCAACAAAGCGAGACCCTGCCTCTATAAATAAATAGACAGACAGATAGATATTTACTGATGGAGCTACACCCAAATCGCCTCCCCCATGAGGACTGTCATAGAAGAAAATCATCAATCCATTTTTATAGCAACAAGTTACTGTGAAGTTTCATATTTTATCCCCTTCATCAGAAATGTGTCAGAAAATCTCTATTTTAAAAGATTGTTTTATCATTTCACATAATAACTAATTTCCCTTGCATTGACAAGGAATGAAATACACAATGTAAATATAAAATCCATGAAATCGAACCTTTCCCTTTTGAGAGCTTTTAAATTTTGTGTTTATAGAACATTTTGTTAAATGTACTGAATTTATGCAAAATATAATTTGGTCTTTCATCTAACTCAAGATCATCATAGCAGTTACTGGCGGTGCTGCCCTGGGTAGCCCTCATGTCCCAGTCCCCACAGCCCTCCCCCGCCCTGGCCACAGTGCCTCGGGAGGACGCCCTGGAGAGCCCAGGAGCAGGGCTGGGAAATGGGCTTGGTTAAAAAAAGTTAGTGATTGCATGGTGGGGTGACACAGTGACACCACAAGGGCCACTGAAGTAATTAGCATATAGCTTGCCCTCCCACTCAAGTCCAGCTCTGCCTTTCTCCCACATTCTCTCCTGTTGCCCACTGTCATTTCTCTGTTCTACGCTGACATTGGCAGTTCCCTATTCTCCACTACCCACTTTTAATTCATGGCACATTATAAACTAGAACCAGAAGTTTCTAAGGAAAATACCCTTGCTAAATCAGTAGCCCCAATTTTAGAAACAGTTCTGAGTCAGTGGGCTTTTTTCAGAAAGTAGAACTAGCCTTCTCGTTGAGTAAAACACATAGCTTTGAACAGTCATTGTCTTCCTCCTAAGAGAACTATTCTAATATTTCTATGTTCTTAAGTATATATATTCTACATAGCAAATTTGCCCCAAAATTTAACCTCATAAAAAGTAGGGCATTATTGAACCACTGGCCTTAGTTTGTGAACTGGAGTACATGAAAAATTGTCTGCAAAATCTATGACTTTCAGTAGGATGGTTACTAGAAGCAGTGAAAGTAAGGATACTTGTCTCATTCCCGTTTTCACCCCTGCTATTCAATATTGTACTGGAGGTTCTAGCCAGAGCAATTTGGCAAGAAAAAAGAGAAATAAAAGATATATAACTTAGAAATGAAGCATTAAAACTATATTTATTTCCAGATGATATGATTCTATATATAGAAAATCCCAAATAAGCTACAAAAAACCCCTTATAAGAGCTAATAAACAAATTAAGCAACATTGCACGGTGCAAGATCAACACACAAAAGTAAGCTATGTTTTTTAAATCAGCAATAAATGATCCAAAAGGAAATTAAGAAAAGAATTTAATTTACAAAAGCATCCAAAAGAATAAAAACCTAGTAATAAAGTTAACCAAGGAGATAAAGGACTTGCACACTAAAGACTACAAAATATTACTGGAAGAAATTTTAAAAGACCTAAATAAATGAAAAGACATAAGTGATAATGGATAGGAAAATTTAATATTTTTAAGATGGCGATATTCCCCAAAGCAATCTACAGATTAAATGCATTCCCTATCAAAATTCCAATGGCCTTTTTTTGCAGAAATGGAAAAGTCTGTTCTCAAATCTATATCGAATTACAAGTGGCCTTGAATAACCAAAACAATGTTGAAAGAAGAAAAAATAAAGTTGAAAGACTCACACTTCCTGATTTCAAAACTTACTACAAAACTACAGGAATCAAAACAGTGTAGTACTGGCATAAAGATAGACATATATACCAATGGAATAGAATTAATAGTCCAGAAATAAACCCAAACATCTATGGCAAATTAGACTCAATGGGGAAAGAACAGTCTCTTCAACAAATGGTTCTGGGAAAACTATGTGAACACATGGAAAAGAATAAAGTTGGACTCCTACCTGATTCCATAATCAAAAATTAACTCAAAAAAATTAATTATCTAATACCAAGAGCTAAAAATATGAAACTACTGAAAGAAAACATGGTGTAAATCTTCATGACTTCTGATTTAGCAATGGATTCTTATATTTGACACCAAAAGCATGAGAAACAAAAGAAAAAATAGAAACACTGCGCTTCATAAAGTTCAGAATATTTTGTGCATCTAAGGATGTTATCAAGAAAGTTGGCTGGGCACAGTGGTTCACACCTGCAATCCTAGTACTCTGGGAGGCCGAGGCGGGAGACTCTCTTGACCTCAGGAGTTCGAGACCAGCCTGATCAAGAGCGAGACCCCGTCTCTGCTAAAAAAATAGAAAGAAATTAGCTGGACAACTTAAAAATATATATACAGAAAAAATTAGCTGGGCATGGTGGCACATGCCTGTAGTCCCAGCTACTCGGGAGGCTGAGGCAGGAGGATGGCTTAAGCCAGGAGTTTGAGTTTGCTGTGAGCTAGGCTGATGCCACGGCACTCTAGCCCAGGCAACAGAGTGAGACTCTGTCTCAAAAAAAAAAAAGAAAAAAGAGAAATAGAAAGAAAAACAAGGATGTTATCAAGAAAGTAAATAGACAACCTACAGAATGGGAGAAAATATTTGCAAATCATATAAAGGCTTAGTATACAGAATATAGAAACAGCTATTATGACTCAAGAAGAAAAAGACAAAAATCCTATCTAAAATGGGCAAAGAATTTGAGTAGACATTTTTCCAAAGAAGATATACATATGGCCTATAAGCACATAAAAAGATTTTTAACATCATTGGTCATTAAAGAAATACATTGTCAGGCTACAGTTATTGTAAAAAAAAAAAAAAAAAAAAAAAAGGAAAGAAAGAAAGAAAGAAAAAAGAAATACAAATTATAGCCACAAAGAGATAATACATCATACTACTAGGATGCCTATAACCAAAAAAAAAAGAAAAATAATCAGTATTGTCAATGAAGAAATATGAACATTGCTGGTGTATGTTTTGTGACTTTCACTTCAATAAAAAAATCCAATTACTGTGTTGGTAAACAATATTATATTTTTAAAATTCCAACCCAACATTCCTAGTTCTTATACTCTTTCACATTAAATATCAATCATGTTGGCTTTTTTTAAATCCCTTTCAAAACTAGCCTGGGCAACATAGTGAGACCTTGTCTCTAAAAAAAGTAAGAAAAAACTAGCTGGGTGTGGTGGTGCACGCATGTAGTCCCAGCTACTTGGGAGGCTGGGGCAGGAGGATCTCTTGAGCCCAGGAGTTCAAGGCTGCAGTGAGCTATGATTGCACCACTGCACTCCAGCCTGAGTGACGGAGTGGGACCCCGTCTCTGCAAAATAAAATTTTTAAAAATCACTTTCGGGGACAAAGAGTTTAAAAAGCAATAAACATGCTTCTTTTAAAACTACCTGTGAGTGTCAGCCTAGCTCACAGAGAACTGACCAGGAATAGATGAGAAATAGAGGCATTTCCCTGCAGCTGTTTTAAGAAGAAAGTTGTATTCACAATACGCATATTGATGGGAATCCAAACATGGAAAATTCTTTATCAGAGCTCAATTTGTCTACTCAGTGTTCGTAAGGACTGGATTGTCTCAAACTAAGAAAGAGGCAAGTGGAACACTATCCACTCCAAATTCTCAGTCCCACCAAGAGAATGTTCTAGCTTATTACTGGAAAGTCTTAAATATAAGTAACAGTTAAGGAGAAAATGCAAAGGGTGGAGGGGAGAAATTAAAAGAGGTAATAAAAAGAAGAGTGTGGGCAAAAGGTGTCTGTTGGGAGAGGGATTTCTTTGACAGCACCTCACCTAAACTACAGATTTCTCATTTTGATCAAAATGCCTTTCAGTTAAGTCCAGTCCAGGAGATCGGGGCAAAAACACCTAACACCATTCCCTGAAGACGAGCTCCTCCTGATTTGGTAGGAAATAGTATGAATAAAAGCAATTTGGGTGAGATGACCAGCAGACCAAGAGGACAAATTACTTGAAAATACATCTCCAACTGAATTCAGGGTTTTCCATATATGGGTGTTTGGGGGGCACCAGGGACCAATTTTCTGGGTTTTTTGTTGGGGTAAATATGCATAACATAAAAATATACCGTTTTAAAGTATAAAATCCAGTGTTATTTTACACATTCACAATGTTGTGCAACTGTTGCCACTATCAATTTCCCAGACATTTTTTATCACCGGAAAGGAAACCGGACTCCTTAGGCTGCCTCCCCTTCCGCCGCCTCTAGTCCCCGACAGCCACTAATCTGCTTCCCGTCTCTATGGATTCACCTACACTGGATTTTTTTTTTTTTTTTTTTTTTTGAGACAGAGTCTCACTCTGTCACCCAGACTAGAGTGCCATGGCCTAGCTCACAGGAACCTCAAACTCCCAGGCTCAAGTGATCCTCCTGCCTCAGCCTCCCGAGTAGCTCGGACCATAGGCATGCGCCATCATGCCCGGCTAATTTTTTCTATTTTTAGTAGTGATGGGGTCTCACCCTTGCTCAGGGCTCAGACTGGTCTCGGACTCCTGAGCTCAAGAGAGCCTCCCGCCTAGGCCTCCCAGAGTACTAGGATTACAGGTGTGAGCCACCGTGCCTGGCCTGGATATTTCTTATAAATGAAACCTTACAACATGTGACCTTTTGTGCCTGCCTTCTTTCACTTAGTGTGATGTTTTCAAGGTTCATCTGTGTTGTAGCATGTGTCGTACCTCATTCCTTTTTATGGCTGAATAATATTTTATTGTATGACTATACCACAGTCTGCCTATCCATTCATCCCTTGATGAACGGATGAATTTAAGTTATTTCCACCTTTTGGCTACTCCAAATAGTGCTGCTATGAAAATTCCTGTGCACGCTTTTATTTGAACATCTGTTTTTTATTTTCTTGGATACACTAAGAATGGAATTGCTGGGTCATGTGGTAATTCTGTGTTTAACATTTTGAGGAACCACCAAACTGTTTTCCACAGTGGCTGCACCATTTTATGTTCCCACTAGCAATGTATGAGTCACACTTTTTATGTCTTTAAGTTTTGGGGTTCATTTCATAGTCATTCAGAAAGGGTTTTCAACCAATATGATTTTTAATTTTGTTTTCTATCATTATGCATGCTCTGCATTATTTATAGCAGCAAAAAGTAAGAACAACTTGAATGTTCACCTATAGAAGATTGTTTAATCAACTATGGCATATAATGGCATGGAAAAGTCATTTCAATCTTATTGCTGTGTTTAGTAATTTTTCATTTTAATATAGATAAGTAATGGCTTATCTCACTGCTTCCTAAGCTTATTTGGTCAAGAAACACTCTTAAAAGTTTCTTTTCCTTTCTTTTCTTTTCTTTTCTTAAGAGACAGGTCTCACTCTCTCTCTCAGCAGGCTAGAGCGCAGTGGCACTGCAACTTTGAACCCCTGGGCTCAAGCAGTCCTCCTGCCTCAGCTTTAAAAACCAACAGGAGTTTAAATAAAATACTAACTTGAGTTGCTATAAGAAATGACTCCAAATTTAATTGATATTTGTAAATTTTTTAATAGAGAAGAAAATAAATTGGGAAATAATTTTTCCCTTTTAATATGCTGCTAGAAGAAAGAATTAATTTATTAAATCAAATCATAATATAAGATGCAGCCTAAATAATAACTGATAAAAATAGCTAATCTGCACTGACCATTTATTACATACCAGACACTGCACAAAACAGTGTTTGCATTTCACCCTCAAAATAATCCTTTGAGGTATCTGGTTCTGAATTTTTCACTTTATAAATAAGAAATAAATAAATAAATATTTACTCTATAAATAATGATTAGTGAGGTTAAATAACTTGCTCGACATGAGAGTACGAAGCCAAAGTCTGGCTGTGACCTCATTTCATTATACTAACCCCAAGATCTCAATAGCTATGCAAAACTTCAACTTTACACATTTCGTCTTCACTGAAGAGTAATATGAAAAATTCTATCTTACATGTACACTGCAGCAAAGGAAGAGATGTGTAATCCTGGTGTTATAATAATTGGGTAATCATGAATTAGGCTTTTAAATGTATTTATGTTGAATAATTTGTATAGAAATCAAAGGCTGTGATTATTAATATCCTCTTTAAAGTATTTCTATTTTGGTTCATTTATATTAGATGTAGATTGAGTATCACAATATCCCACTTTTCCGTTTAATCTTCTTCCATCAGTTATAGATCTTGAAGAGTACATTTGTGGATGTGTGTAAAAAACTCACACCCAAAGTGTTTATTTCTCTGTTCTTACTCAACAACAATCAACACAGAAAACTTCAGTGACCAAATGTGTGAGGATTTCTCCCCAGACACCAAGCAGGCAAGCCTCAGACACCAGCTGGGTGTCCTCTAATTCAATTCAGTTCTGACACTGTCTACCTGGAAATAGCTTCAGAAACCACAGGTTGAGGGCTCAGTCCCACAAGAACTCCCCCTCCTTCCCTCCAGTTAAAAGTCTGGGCCTTTGGAACTTCTGACCCACAGCCTTCATTCAATTTGGGGTTCCCACAACACCCTCTTTGGGTTTGATTAATTTGCTAGATTGGCTCACAGAACTCTGGGAAACACACTTACCACTTTATTACAAAGGATACAAATAAACAGGCAGATGAAGACATACCTAGGGTGAGGACCTGAGCTCAGGGGAGTTGGGGTGCACCACCCTCTCTGCATGTGGATGAGTTCTTATTCCCCTTCCTGGAAGCCTCCGTGTGTTCAGCTGTCCAGAAGCTCTTCATACTCTGTCCTCTTGGGCCTTTTCTGGAGACTTAATTGGATAGGCATGATTGACAACCACGTTGAAATGTGATTGGACAAAAAGGGTCTGATCTAATACTAATAGACTGAGTGGGGAAACCCAGCAAGGCCAGTCTTGCAGCATTCCTTCCTGGAGGGTATGGAGCAAGACCCTCTGTGGAATGAGGGTCTTATGACCTGCAATCAGACAAGGTAAATCAGAGAATTGCTTTATGGCCAAGACAGAAAGGTGGGAGAAGATTCCTGCCTTGGGGAGAAAAAAGGAGCAGGTAAAAGGAGGGCAGGAGAAGGTCAGAGAGAGAGATTCTGTTTTCTGTGGTCTAAAGTGCCCCAACATTATAACAAGGGATATAGGGGTTATGAGGCAGGAATTGCAGATGAAAATACATATATATATATATATGTATGTATTTCATAATATCACAGTGTAATATAATTGTTTAGTACCCTAAGTGCATGAAAGATCATGACTAATATATACGGAAGTTGAAGAACACAATACATAGCATAGATCATGGTCTTCAAAGAGAGTACTTTACGTCAATTTGACAGTAAACCAATAAAAGCTGTCTCGGTGTCATTGACGGATGGAATGCCATAAGTGTTAAATAGTCTTCTTACATCTAATTTTAAAATGCAATTTAGAAAGCAAAAAAAAAAAAAAAAAATCCATGACTACTATTTCCTTTTATAGGATAACCTATAACATCTCATAGAACCCATCTGAATTAAGAGTCACTTTGAATCCTGATAATGAGCCTGTCCACTGAGAAACCACTGGTGAATAACATTGTTGAAAAGGGATTTGGGTGCTGTCTCCAGCTAAGGTTTGCTTACACCTTTTATTTAAAACGTAGTCATTTAATTCTTACTATAAAGGCTCTATATTTCCAAAAGTTCTTTATTTCATTCAGTACCTGTACCTGGTTGCCCCCAGTAGTAGAGTTTTCTTTGGAAAGATCCAAGAGAACAAGGTAAAAATGTAGCTTACTTTCTGATTTCTTGAGGTAAAGAAAAACAATATGAGGAAGTCATTTAGGTCCATTCAGAATTCAAACTATTCATAAAGAAATTTAATTCTACCTAAATCCCAATGGAGTTGTCCACCATCTGACATCACCCAGAATTAGAACTCAATTTTCCTTCATTCGGGTAATGAGAATATCACAGGACAAAAGAGACTAAAAGGAGTTGAGTAGCTAATATAGCTGAAAATCTTAATGATCCAAAGGTCCCAGTAATAATATTTTGTCTGCATGGAGCATCTCTCAGCCAAGAAGCTGGAAGGTAGATATAGTCAGAGACACACCTGTCCTCTACATGTTCTTGGGATGCACAGATTAGCATTTTAAGTGGTGAAAGCTGTTGGTAGGTGCTGGCAGCAGGGCAGATTTGAGTGACAGGAAGCCACAGAAGAAAGTGTTGTTGGCAGAGAGACAGCTTCCACTTTGTACTTTCTCTCCTCTCCCAGGCTCTCAGCCCATCCTCTGCAATGGCCCAGGCCAGAGCCTCATGTCCCAGAGGAAATCTTGTCCATCTTATTCAACAAAAGTTCCGTACGCTCAGCACCTGGACTTACAGCTATCTTCTCTAATAAGACAGATGTCTGACAGCTTTGCACTCGGTTTGGCCAAGATGCCAGCTCTTCCAAAGGGTGTTTGACTTGAATAGGACTCTGGGAATTCCAAAGGGATGGTCTCTAGTACGGAGAATTGGAGGTAAGTAGTAGAATGAGGCTGGTAGAGTAGAAATGACACATCTGGAAGACAGGAAATCTGTACCCATTTGGACTTGACCACAAGGCATTCTCCCTAGGCCTCAATTCTGTCGTCAGCAAAGCAGGGGGATGAGGGATGGCCACAGAGTCGTCTTCCAATTCTAGCGCTGAAGACCCCAGGAGGACTATGGTGCCTTCCCCACACTGGTGAGCCATGGGGCCAGCCCTGCCCATGGGACAAATAATGCAGAGACAGGGGCTATGGCTAGGTTACAAGCACAGAGTGAGTCAGCCTGGAGGTGAGCAGAGGCCAGCCAGCCGGAACTCAGCCCACACTGGGCAGGGATGTGTGGGTGGTGGAGAACTTTCTCTCACAGCAAATCTCTCACCACAGCTGCCTGCATTTCACCTTATTTGCCGTCCTCGGAGATGAGATGCAATGAGTAGAAAAACACTCACAAGGCAAAGGTGATGATTAAGCCCTGTTATTACAAAGGAGACCCTGCCACTCTCGACAAGCCATTAGCTTTACCAGGGCTTCAAAGCCCCTTATTTGAGTCTCTTGACTCTCTGTTAAAGATGCTGTGACTTTTGTCACGTGACTGATACAGTAGAGAAACGTTGGACAGATTCTCAGGTAATTCTGATTCTATTTCTTAAAATTTTTTTTTTAAAAATCAACCTCATCCATCATACACTACAAATTGTCCCTGTGATTGAAGACCTGTGTTCAACATTAGCAAACCTCTTTACACTCATCTTAATCTTAAAATTAAGCTAAGAGTAAAAAGTTTTATTATGTACTTGTTTTTAATAGTCAAAAGTTTAGGACAGTGGATGAGTGTGTTTCATAAATTTTGTTTGCAGTGGAAGCCACAGTTAGACGTTTAAAGCAAGTATAACAGGCTAACAACCTCTCCTTCCTGTGGTTAAAATGATAGGAAATGATTTATAAACTGTCATCAGAGTTAGCACAGCTAAGCAATATTGGCATTTATTCCATTGGTTAGCATGATCTAAAACTCTTAGCAAACTAAAATAAAAAGTGTAATCTTCATCCGTTGTCAAACAATGAGATTCGTAACCCAAAAGAGTTTAAAAAAATTAAATGGGAATATAGATGTATAAAACCTTTTTAAAATTTGGACTTAGATGTATAACCGAGAGTTATTTCAGTTTGATATTCGTGATCTATAACTCAAATCTTTTGGGCATAAGCTAATCACTAGAGAGACCAAGGAAAGTTTGACAATAAGAAGCTAAAATCATTTTACTGACCTCTCAAAATCAGAGATGGGCTACACTTGAATGCAAAATACTATATGCAATAATTGCAATGAAGATACTAATAAAACCATAAAAACCTTATTGCCTTCTGAAGACCAATCCCATTTTCCAACGATTAATTAATTCAAATAGAAGTCTCCACCTTCTTGATTTTGGCCCATGTTTAATCCCTCCACAGAAAACTGTGAAAGTCTTAAAGAGTTTTGTGTCTGGGAGGCCAAAGCGGGAGGATCGCTCAAGGTCAGGAGTTCGAAACCAGCCTGAGCAAGAGCGAGACCCTGACTCTACTAAAAATAGAAAGAAATTAATTGGCTAAATAAAAATATATAGAAAAAATTAGCCAGGCATGGTAGTGCATGCCTATAGTCCCAGCTACTCAGGAGACTGAGGCAGGAGGATCGCTTGAGCCCAGGAGTTTGAGGTTGCTGTGAGCTAGGCTGATGCCACAGCACTCTAGCCTGGGCAACAGAGCAAGACTTCTGTCTCAAAAAAAAAAAAAAAGAGTTTTGTGGAAAACCACTAATTAAAGTGAGGTTTGTATCTTATATAATAGAGATTCTCAAATATTTGTTGATTAATTGTCCTACAATGTTACTCTATACCCCTTACATTAACCAAGGAGTATTGTCTTGGTCCTAGAATGAAAAAACATATTTGAATGTCATTAGGAATAAGTGGATAAAAATCTAGGTGTATTACCATCATTAAATTAATAAAATCATTGTTATACTTACTTGAAATATAGAACATATAATAAGCTTCCAAGTGACAGTGGCCAAATAGCTGTTATCTCCAAGAATCAAGAGAAAAGAAATGTTCAAAATTCTCACAGAAAATGAATGAACTATAATATGACAAGATCATAGACTATTACAGAGCCATGAAAAAATGAATAGGATTTAAGCCAGTTGATTTGAAGGATTTCCGAGAGGTGGTGTTGAATACAAAAAGATAAGATGCAGAGATATGTTCATGGTATGATCCCATCTTTGTAATACAAAAAAGAACCCACAAACTTGCAAACGTATTTACATATGTCTGTGCACATGCTTATGTGTACGATGTATGCATGTCTATATGCATAGTCATATGTGGTCATGTGGTATATGGTTACACAGAAAAGGGTACTAATGTGTTTATACCAGGTTGCTAACACTGTTTCTGAGGAACTAGAGAGAAAAGGGGAAGGAGGAGGAAAAAGGAGACCGAACCAAAAAGTATGATTTCACTGATATAAAAGTATATGTATGTATTAAAGAAATAAGAAAAAAAGAGAGATTTATGTGACTTACAGGGATGGCCATTGGAATATTAAAAGAAAAGTTACAGAGTAATGTGTCTTGTCTGATTCTCTTATTTTTTATTTTTGAAGATAGCTTAACTTTTTCTTTTTCTTTTTTTTTTTTTTTTTTTTGAGACAGAGTCTCACTCTGTTGCCCTGGCTAAAGTGCCATGGCATCAGCCTAGCTCACAGCAAACTCAAACTCCTGGGCTCTAGCGATCCTTCTGCCTCAGCCTCCTGAGTAGCTGGGACTACAGGCATGCGCCACCATGCCCGGCTAATTTTTTCTATATATTTTTAGTTGGCCAATTAATTTCTTTCTATTTTTAGTAGAGACGGGGTCTCACTCTTGCTCAGGC
>CAUYPO010007353.1:0-19014 GCA_963574435.1 Cheirogaleus major | reverse complement strand
ACCATGGCATTTCTGAAAAAATGATAATGGTATATACCAGGTATTTCACATAATATTAATTTGTTTAATCCTGACAACAACCCTATGAGATTATACTATTATCTTCATTTTACAATTGAGGAAATTGAGGCACAGAAAGGTTAAAATAACTTCCCCAATATCACATAGTTAGTAAATGGTAAAACAAGAGGTAAACCTGACAAGTCTGACTTCAGAGCCACCTTTGCTAAGCTGCAAAACGGTTCTTATCATTGTTCAGCATAAAAGATGCTCAACAAGTATTCACTGAATGAATTGATGTTCCTCGTGGTTCATTTGTTTTTAATACCTGAATCTTCCCAGGACCCAATACTTTGCTTAGGTTATAGAACTATCATAGTTTATTAAAGATAAATTGGGTGTTCTGGTGATGCCATTAGTATCAGAGCATAATGTGATGCAAGGGAACTCCTATAGCTGAGGTTCCCAATAAATAAAGGAAGACTGCTAATTGGGAAATGTATCAGTTGTTCTTGATTGTTTTGTTATACATGTGAGCTGCCACATGTGCTGCCACCATGTGGACCCCCTGCATTTGCCATCACCAAGCTCCAATGCAAAGGGGAGCAGAAATCCATCCTCAATGGGGAACAATTAGGAAACCCTGTGATATGGTTTCCTACACAGCTAGTATGTCCCTATGGGGAGATTCTAGGTAACACTTGCTATCCTGGTAGGTTCTGGGAAAGTACACGTCCAAACCAAGCATGGTACTTTCAAAGTGCCCTGATTTGGCAACTGATTCCATTTCCTCTATTTTAGGTCTTGAGATTTGAAAATATTCTGTCCTCCATTCTTCACTTTGGAGTCCTCCCGCTGGCCAACGGTAAGGAATCCTTGAGAAATGCTGTGATTCTGATTTGGCTAAACGTTGGTGCTTGTTTGGGACTTTCCACCCTGAAGCCTGTACTTCTAGAGTGTTATTACGAATCAAGGCCACAGCCAGAATTTATAAAATTTGTATCATCAATGATAGGACTGCAAAATTAGTTTTTCTAGGCCCAAGACTTGTTAGCAATTCTATTTGCAAAACCAGCAAGAATGGCTAACTCTAGTTGAGTTAGGGAGAGTGAAAGCACTCTTTTTAGGCAATAAAGAGTCTCCTTCAAGTCAACTAGAAATTGAGATTATTTTCCCTAGAGAGTATCTTTGTGGTTCTTATGCAAGGACCATTAACTAGATAGACATAGTTTTAATGAATGACGGTCCTGGACCTTCTTGCACTGCGATTGTTCACAGATTGCAGCATCTGGAGTTTAGCTCAGTTAAAATACTTTTAATGTTATACACTGAAATGTTCTCAGGACCTAATAATTAGTTATTTTCAAAATAAATTAAACAAGTTGAAAATGGACAGCATTTTTCTGCTTTCCAAATGCACTTAATAGCAGGTGCATTTTTATTAAACATGGATTAATTAACAATTCTTCCAAGAAATGCTAGGGATATATCAGAAAGAATGGAAATATGGATCCAGGAAGAATAAAAAGATAAATTATTAAAAAGCTGTTTGTCAGTCTCTTACTAAAAAGTTTGCTAAAACCTCTGTGCTTGTGCCCAATTATTTTACATCTTGTTCTCTATTTCAGCAAAATTGCAGCAAGGATTTCCTCTGCCCAACCCACACAAAATCTCATTAGTCAATTCGGATATTGAAGTTCTTGAGGTAAGAATAGTAGAATAAGCCTCGTCCTCCTTTATTTTTTATTTTGTCTGCTTTATTTTTTCCCAGACTAAGGAATTTTATGAACAAAATGCTTAGCTCTTAAATCACAAATAACAGTGAAAAACTTCAGTTTAAAAATCAGACCAAGACCAATTTCACTTAGCAGCCAAATTTATTCACTCCATAGTACAAGAAGATGCTCTTTAGCATGACTTATTTTATTTACTCCACAAGACAGCCTGTAAAGTTAGAATTATTAGTCCTGTTTTATAGGTGAGGAAAGTAGAGCTCGGAGCGGAGCAGTGGCTCAGGTGGCTGGAACAAGACCGGCCCTTCTGATTGTCCCAGTCAGTGTACTTTCCCCTAAACCAAAGACCCTCCTCTGGGTTCAGGGATCTGTTGACAGCTGTTTCCAGTTAATCTTTATAAACTAACTTCAGAAAACCTTTTTTCCTTTCTCTTTGGCATTTTTTAAATTGAGGAGGTAGAAATAAGTTGCTGAAGGAATTCTCCAATCCTGTACACTACCATGTACTCCCTCTTATCTCCCTGCCTCTCCTCCCACCCTTTCTATAGCTGCTTAAGTCACATCAGGTGACCATACTCCAAAATGGCCTGTTCCTTTGTCTGAGGCACTCACAAAGGGGCCAGGGGTAAGGGAAGGTCTGATGCAGCAGAACCTGGAAAAGAAACCATCTGTCACCCCTCAGGGAGACTCAGATGTGACCAACGTTTGACGTTATCTTCATTGTTGCATCCTTTCCAGGGCTTCCTTTTGATTTCCACCGACCTGAAGTATGAAACATCCTCAAAGCGGCAGCCAAGCTTCCATGGTTGGGAAGGTCTGAACCTGATAAGCAGACAGTGGAGGGGGAAGCCAGCCCCTTGATTTCCATTTGCACTGTACCCAGGGAATACATGGCCCTTAATCCCACAGCTACTGTGAACCCAGAGAGGGAAGACAGCGCACACTGGAATTTTACAGCCCTTGTGAATTGCGTAGGCAGAAAGTTTTCCTTCTCAATCTTTCAGGGACCTGGAACATGGCAGGCTGTGTTAATGGACTGGATAGAGTGTTTGAATGTGAGTGTATGCATGTCGTGTGTGCCTTTGTTTATGTTTGTTTGTTTGGGACAAAAAAGATTCTGGGACCAAAGCTAGGCATGTACTTCTGACCAGGTGGGTAAGAAACTCTTAAGTCCATATTTATATTGATTGTATTTGTATTTGTATTGGTGCAGATCCCTTGAGCTCTCTAGGGCTTTTCCCTTATCTGTATATTAGATGTTATGCTTTTCTGGTTTTTGTTTCCCACCCCCACCTCAGAGCCTTCAGATAAAATGGATGTTAGGTTTTATATTCACTGTTACTGCTCCCTATGTTTAATTAAAATTGTGTTCTATCAATGTCAATATTGTTTCTTTATTTGAGAAATTTCCTGCTGTGAACTTTTTTAATAAGACATAAGAAATGGAAGAGAATTTAGATTTTTTTAACATTGACAAAACTGAGGTTGTGCAGATGTCAAGGCTTAATTTTCAAAGGGAATTCTTTGCCTCTGAAATTTTTCTAGTAAGAAATAGGGTAACCACAGGAAACTCTTGAATTTGTATCATTTTAAGTTTTAGGATGTTCTGCCCAACAACAGATTCAATGAAAAGGCAGTGCAGAGTACCAAACCTAGACAATTCATAGTCGATAATGATATGAATGTTGTCAAAGCACCTAATCAATAGGTGAATTGGGACAGAGGAGGAAAGGGAACTCATGGAGATAATGTAAGAAACGAATAGATACAACAAACTGTGATTTGTAGGGCTTACGGTCATAGGAAAACGGAAGAGAGTGGCTCACAGAATGCTTGCCGTGTGCCCCGCCCCATGCTGGTTACTCCATCTTCTTTAGTCTTCACAACCACGCTGTCAGGAATTAGGATCCCATTTTGTAGATGAGGAAACAAAGGTTAAGAAGGATTAATCCCACAAAGACAGTAAATGGCACAGACAGAAATCGAATCCGAGTCTTCCCAATTGCAAAGTTACCGATCCTGACATGAGGCAGGACTGAAAACTGAAATCCCTTAAAGCTCACTTATCACTACGAACAAGAGACATTGTTTGTGAAAGCATGATCACAGAGGGCTTAATCATCACGGAAGGCTAGACTGGGAAGCCCTGGCGATCCGCAAGGACTGTGATTTACTCATCTTTGCAGCAGGCGTCTGGCCATAACAAATGCTCGCACAAGTGTTTGTTGGAATAAATGACAAACTGTCATGTTTCAGTCTTTGGGATGATCTTTTCTGATAGAAAAGTTATTTGATGTATGTCCACAGGTTCATTCTGAAACATCATAAATTTTCAGATGTGCGTTTATTCAAACATGCTTATCAGCTGCAAGCCTATCTTTTTCTCTTTACTACTGGGGATGTAAATTCCAAGCTGATGCATTCACTAGAAGAGTTGAACTTGACTCAGATTCAAGGTGTTTTCATAAGATGCTGAAAAGCACTTCCAAAATGAAGCACAACCTAGATCATACTAAAAACCACTGGATTTAGCTTCGCCGTAGCCTAGAAGAAATCGACTAATAGAGATCCAAAAAGCGAAACACTAGAAGGTAGTCTAAACGAGAGGAAAGCGATTGGGGCGAAGAGTTTGGAGCCTCGGCGCTTGCCGTCGCCCATCCTGCCGCGGAGCCGGCCGCGCCTGCGCGCTAATCGCTAGAAAGCGGTGCTCCGGTGAGCCGTACAGCGCGGCAGCTGCTCTCGGAAGTTGTCGCCACCGTTGTCGCCAGCATGAGTCGCAACTATAATGATGAGCTGCAGTTCTTGGAAAAGATCAATAAAAACTGCTGGAGGATCAAAAAGGGCTTCGTGCCCAACATGCAGGTGAGGAGGCAGAGCAGGACCGGGTGGCCGGGCCTTTCCTGCTCGAGCCCGCGACGTCGCCCTCCCTGCCTGGCGGGCGTCCCCGAGCCCGCCCCGGCCCCCAGCAGGATTTCCCTCATCCTCTCCTCCACCCCTCCTGTTTCTGAAACCGCCCAACCTGTGCCGGGCCCGCTGCCCCGCTGGAGAGGTCCCGAACCACGAGGACCAACCTAGCGGGGTGTATCTAGGGAATCCAGTAAATACGAAGTCGGCGTTCACAAAGTTTTCACTCTTAAGCCTCATAAACGTGATGTGTTATGTTCCTGGTCCTCAGAGACTTCAGTGGTCTTTTCCAAGGTGGCACAGCCAGCCCTGGGGAAAGTTGCTGGGACTGGAACTCAGTTCCTCTGAGTCACGCTGTTTGGTTTTTTTTATTATTTTTTTTATGGCGTTTATTGACCTGTGTTCTCTGAACCAAGTTTTCCGCATTAACTACTCCATGTTGGTTTTTAATAAAACGATTTTGTTCCTTGCAACAGCCTAGATTAACAGGGCAGGGGTTGTTTTTTAATATTCACTTCGCAGGAGGACCTTGAGGATCTGTAGATGACACAGCTTCCTCTACTCACCTGGGAAGAAGCTAAGCCAGGACTTGATGTCCAGATCACTTCTTTTTCCTCTGACAAGATGTATCCCAGGTGGATACTAAGAAGCCCAAGACCAGATGGTTTGAAAGCCTTGGCTCACTGTCTCTCAGGGCTTATCACCAGTTGTGCTCATATCTTCTATTAATGTGAAGAAAAACATTTGTGAGGTTTTGGTGCATATGTTATTAAAATAATTTTTGAAATACCTAAAGGTACCATATAAGTGCACCAAAGGTTTGCGATCCTGTGTCTTGGTAAAACGTTCGTGATAGCCATTCTACTCTTTTATTCAGGATCAAAGTTTATTGAGTGTCACTTGTCAGCAAATCACTTTGCCAGATACTGAGAGAAGAAAAAGTCCCCAGTGATAAAATGGTGCTTTGTTTCCTGTTTGGTCAGTTTCTTTGTATGGAATCTCGTACCTGAAGGAAGGAGTAGAAAATAAAAAACACCATGATGTGATTGTCTTTAGGGTATGATAACAGACTGTCATTGTCTGGCAGCTATTCTAACTCGACTTTTTTTTTGCAAAAACTCCTGCTAAGTTTATCTAGGAGTAAAACTAATTTTGCTAGGCAGTTCTGGCTTAACTGTTTATACAACACTTTAGCACCACCTCTTCTTTGGGAATGGAGACTTGAAATCTTCTGACCTCTATGCTAAAGTTGAAGTGTCTTTCCATCCTCATGAGAGCAGTGAATTTCACACTAATTATCTCTCTCTAATGTCCATTTCGCCCCAAGACCTATATACTACACTAAAAATTTCTCTTTGTTCCCTTAAAACACTCCCCTCCCATCTTTATGTCTTCTTTGTGTTCAGCTCCTAAATGTTCTGCTGCTCTAGTAATGTCTCTTGTCGTTAAAGAGCCAGCTCAAACAGGACCTCTGTGAAGCTTCTCCCAGCTCCCTAAATTATTGAGCCACTCCTTCATTAGATTTTTCCGTAGCACTGTGTACTTCTTTTATGGCACTTTCCTCATTGCACTCTAACTTTCTTGTCTGGGCTGCATCCTGCACTGGAACCCCTCAAAAGCAAGATCTTGTCATATTCTTTTATCTCCCCTTGTGTCCAGTACAGTGCCTTATGCATAGTAAGTCTTCAATTAATGTTTAGTGAATTAATAAATGTTACCCCTAGAAAACTGTACTGGAAACATTTTCTCTCAACTGGTATTAGTTGTTATTCATGCAGTGGTGAAGAAGTCATCTTTTCCGATAAAAGAAATTGACTTGTCCAGATGATTGACCAAGTAAATTTTAGTTCTCCATTACCAGACATATTTGATCTCTGATAAAAATGTTCTGCCCTTTGGTGTTACATAATTAGATCTTTCATTGCCCTTTGTGTGCCTCCTGTATTGTCAAGCTTCTTTAAAACTATATGGATTATAGAACTTAGCACACAGCTGAATAACTACATGTTAAATGTTTTTTTTTTCTCACTATTTACCTAAGTATAGATTTAAAAATCAACATAGACCACGAAAAAAGTGTGATTTGCTGTTGTCTTAAACGTGGGAAAAAATACTAAGGTCCGATGACTACATTTTATGTATAGAATTTGATTTTTTGATTTGTCTGGTTTTTCAAACTCCATTGATATTTTAGAAACTTGAGAATACTGAGACCTTTGGCCTTTGTGAGAACATAGTTGGAAGATATTTCTTTATCACATACAAAAAATTGCTCTGTCTGTTGGAGTCTTAAATCTGGCTTTGAGTTCAAGAGAATAAACAAAACAGTTTTTCAACATTGCAAAATATATTTTTCAGGTATATTTAAAGTTGGGAGCAGCTTGTAATCTTTGATAGGAAGTTTTCTGCTTGCTTAAGGTAATGTAAAAGTGCTTGATGAGGAGTAAAGCAAAATAAATATTACATAAAGTGTATTCTATCCAGTGCCTGTAGTTCCCATACATGTACTCAGATAGTGTTATTCTTTTTCTTTGGTACCAGGTTGAAGGAGTTTTCTATGTGAATGATGCTCTGGAGAAATTAATGTTTGAGGAATTAAGAAATGCCTGTCGAGGTGGTGGTAAGTACGTTAAAATTTCATTTGTGGTAGTACAGCGGTGCCTTCCCTGTGTCCTGAAAAAAATGGCAACTCAAATAATTATAATTTTAAAATATTGTCAAGGAACAAGCACAACTTGAAATGAGACCAGAAAATTTATTTGTGATCACATCATTAGCCACGTGGCCTGTAGAAAGGGTTTGGAACTAGGTAGATTGGTTTGTTTCTCAGCAAACCTTGAACAATAATAGCAGGACCTATCATTTATTTTGCACTTAGTATGTGCCAGGCATTTCACTAGGTGCTTTACGTAGATTATCCCATGTAATACTTAAAATAACTTTAAAAGGAAGATATTATTATCTCCATTTTACAGATGTGTAAGTCAAAGCTGAGTGAAATTAAATCATTTTAATTTGCCCAAGGTCACATAGCTTCTTGGTGGCAGAGCCCTAATTCAGATTCAAGAGTGTCTGATTTCAAAGCGAGCATTCCTAACCAGTACACTAATTAGGCTTGCTAATTCCGAGCCAGCGTTCCTAACCAGTACACTAATTAGGCTCAGTTATCTCATTTATAAAAGAAGACATTATACCTATCTTGCAAGGCTGCAGTGAGGTGTAGATAAAATGTACAAAGCTCTATGATAATACTTTAACAATGATGATATATAAATCATCTAGTTTTAGCCCTTTCATTTTTGGATCAGCAAACTAAAGCCCTCCCCGCCCTTCCACCAGGGTATCCTCACCTCTCTGAAATGATAGTTACCCAGTAACAGAGCTGGGACTGGACCCCCACACTCCCGGACTCTCAGTTCAGTGTTTCCCAGCTCTTCCACATTGCCTTTCTTTGTCACTGAGAATAAAACCTATGTTGGTTTTTTTGTAAATAATGTGGACTATTGAAAGAATACATTTTTATATTGACAATATAAAATTTGATAGTTATGTTTTACATCTCCCAATACAACATTCGCAAGCAGCCTTCTTGTGGTATACACAGAACACTGACAGCACATCCGTGACTCTTTCCTGTATGTGTGCTTCCTTCTTGAAAAAGCTCCCTTCCCATTTGCATCTCAAATATCTTTCTGTCCTTTGTTGTTTTAGTAGCCCTGACCACTACCCCCTCATGTAATGCAGTCTAGAAACATGAATGTAATTAAAGCTAAAAATCAAGCATGTCCTTTTTTCTAATCAATTTTTGTTTTCAGGTGTTGGTGGCTTCCTGCCAGCCATGAAACAGATTGGCAATGTGGCAGCCCTGCCTGGGATTGTTCATGTGAGTCAGAGTTCAGAGCTTTAATGATTTATATTTCTTCTTAGTCGAAAGTCTGTTGAATGGATGAATGGGCATGCCTAACTGATAGTGGTATCATTTAGACCAGCAGTCCCCAACATTTTTGGCACCAGGGACCATTTTCATGGAAGACAATTTTTCCATGGGGTGGGGGCAGGGAGGGCACTGGTTTGGGGATGATTCAAGCGCATTACATTTATTGTGCACTTTATTTCTATTCTTATTACATTGTAATATATAATGAAATAATTATACAGTGCACTGTAGGTTGGGGACCCCTGATTTAGACAGTAACCTTTACCATCTAGAAATAACCATGGACCTAAAGAAATAATTGAGTCTGGATAGCATCTCCGTTTCTAAATGCCTTTAACTAGAATCTATAGCCATTCAAGAACCTTTGAATGGTTTTATGTTTTCTTGTTTCTTTGTCATGGTAACATCATTATTCCTGGATCAGTGTACCACCTTTGTAGGTTTCACTATGGCCCTATCAAAAGGTTGGAGAAGGAATGGAAAGTTTAAGGGATAAGACTGAAGGGAGGGAGAGAAGACAACATACCTATTCTGGAGATGATTGGAAAACAAGGGTGGTGGCAGTAACAATGATAGAACTGGATGGCACATGTGGACCCCCACTGCAGTGTGACATTCATATACTACCATTAGAGGTAGATGTTGAAAATGGATCCATTCAACAGCCATTTTCTGAGGTCTTTATGCCAGTTACTATGCTGGGCTGGGGTGTAGGGGTATAAAATGACATGACTTTTGCATTTAAGGAACTTGTTTTTGTCTAGGTGTCTCCATATATCTTTGCCATGTTTGACTTGCACTCTTCTGGGTCAGGATCATTTTCTAGGTCCCAGATGTAGAAAGTCTACAATATTCATACCATCAAATGGATTACATTTGTCTGATTACTTAAAAGTAATGATCTATATAAATTGAATATTTCCCTCTTCCTCACCTGGCATGACCATGGTTCATCAGTGTCTTAAGATCAACTTTAAAATGTAATAGTACATTCAAGTTAGTTTGTGGTCCTCCTGTATCATGTTATTCTGAGGCTTTTCTGTTTTGGATTCCCTTAGCAGTCAGACTTTATAGAAAGGTTTTTCTCACTGTATTTAGCTTTGTGATTAGGAGTTCTTACACCTAATTTCTACCAATAAAGAAGATTTTGTGAAAACAGAATCTTGATTTGGGGAAGGCTTTAGCCCGCAGCCTATTTAGGAATCAGTATAAGGTCCATCAGGCAACCAGAGTACCAGGTGGAAACAGCTGTATTTCATTTTCCAATTCTCTTTCAGCGATCTATTGGGCTTCCTGATGTCCATTCAGGCTATGGGTTTGCTATTGGGAATATGGCAGCCTTTGACATGAATGACCCTGAAGCAGTGGTATCCCCAGGTAAGGTCACTGTGCATGTCCACTGTTAGGTATGTAGATTTTCTCTGTGGACCTTAGCCTTTCTGTAACATTGCACTGCTTCTCTTTGTGTGCGTAACTCAGTCTGATCATATTCTATCATTTTTTTCCCTCACATTTACTCAGAATTGATTGTGGACACTGAAAGGCTATTAAAATATCAAGCAAAGTATATATTTATTGAAAATTTTGGAGCACTCCTACCAAATGCCACACACTGTTCAGACATTGGCTACAAAACAAGCAAATTTTATATCTTTGTGACTCAGTTACCTCATAGGCAAACCAGGTCTAATAGTGTTACTTACAACACAGCATTATGACAATTAAATGAGTTAGCTGTGTAAAATACTTAGTGCTAAGCACATAGTCCGTATTCAGTAAGTGTTTACTCTTACCGTTGTTATGCACCTCTAGTTGTATATACCTTTTCTGCTGTGGTTATGGGATGCTTTCACTGAAAAGATTCCATACCAGAAGTAATATCTTTTGCTTTCAAAGAGTCTGAATAAAAAATGAAAGTTTAAATGACATCTTGAGAGTTCTGCTTCTGGTGATGGTGGACTAGGCTGTTTCAGACAAATATCTGTTTAAAGGCACAGAAAAGCTGCTAAGACACTAAGAATTTGTGAGGTCAAGATCCAGAGGAAAAGAGAAAAAGGTACGGATATGTGAGCCCAACATTTAACACTGTTTTTCTCCTGAGGTAATGGCAAATTTCAGTCAGTAAGAATGTACATGATTTGAGTGATACAGTTAACAAATTTGACACCTTGACCTCTAATATACATGTGTGGTTAGGTGTGCACATGCAGTGCACCCAAAGAATGCAAAATACACATTTTTTTCCAGTGTGCACAGAGTTTTTGCTGAAATTGATCACATGCTAAGCCATAAAGCAGGTCTCAAATTTCAAAGCATTTAAATCATATAGACCGGCAGTTCTCAAACTTTTTGTGCTCAGGACCACTTTACACTGATAAAAATTATTAAGTATTGATCTTACAGGCTTTACCAATGTTTAACTTATTAAAACAGAAATTAAATTAAATTAAAACAGAAATTTTTAAAAGACAACACACAAGTACATGTTTCATTGTCTGTCAGAGGAAAGATATTGTCACATGTCCTTTGGAAAATCTCACTGATACTCATGAGAAAATATGAGTATAAAAGACAAATAATTTATCATTCTTATAAAATGAATCTTACAGACCTCAAAGGGTCTTGTTTCTCCACTCTCACCCCAGGGTTTGTGGACTGCACTTGAGAACCACTGATGTAGAGGGTATTATCTGACCACACAAGGGAATTAAGTTAGAAGTCAATTAAAAAGAAACAACCCATATATTTGGGAATTAAGCATTATGCTTTTTAATAACCTATGAGTCAAAAAAATGGAAATTAGAAAATAATGTTAATAAAAAATACTTACATCTGAAAATTGAGAATGTGGAGAATGTAAATTGGTACAACCATTATGGAAAACAGTGTGGTTTTTCCTCAGAAAATTAAGCAATCCTACTTCTAGGTATATCCATAGGAACTGAAGTCATTATCTCAGAGCGATGTCTGCACCCCCATGTTCATTGCAGCATTATTCACAGTAGCCAAGATATGGAAACAACATAAATGTTTGTTGATAAGTGAATGGATAAAGAAAATGTCTATATATAATGGAATATTATTCAACCTTTAAAAGAAGGAAACCAATTTTTACAATTGGAGGGGAAAACTTAGATGAACCTAGAGTACAATATGCTGAGAAATAAGACAGACACAGAAGGGTGACGGGCACACCTATAGCCAGGACTCAAGCATTACAAAAACATCCATGTAACCTAAAACATTTATACTCCCTTAATATTTTGAAATTTTTAAAAAAATGCTATATGACCTCACTTATATGTGGAATCTAAAAACGTTGAATTCATAGAGACAGAGCAGAATGGTGGTTACAGGGACAGTGGGTGGCTATCCAGGAGATGTTGACCAAAGGAAACAAAATCTCAGTTGTAAGATGAGTAAGTTCTAGAAATCTAATATACAACATGTTGACTACAGTTAATAATAATGTATACTTCAAATTTGCTGAGACAGTAGGTTTAAATGTTCACACTAGAAAATAGAGAATTAACTGTGTAAATTGATTAGCTTGATTTTGACAGTCCTTTCACAATGTATATGTACATTATATACACCTAAATGTAAACAGTTTTTATTTGCCAATCTCGCAAAGCAATGGAAAAAATCATTTTAAAAATACTTATATCTAAAAACTTGATTACTGTTAATGCCATCCTTGGATGGAAACATAAAGCCTTTTTTTTTTTTTTTGAGACAGAGTCTTGCTCTGTCACCTGGGCTAGAATGCTCCAGAGTAGCTGAGACTAGAGGTGCATGCCACCACACCCGGCTAATTTTTTCTATTTTTAGTAGAAATGGCTTCTCGCTCTTGTTCAGGCTGTTCTCCAACTCCCAAGCTCAAGCGATCCTCATGCCTTGGCCTCCCAGAGTGCTAGGATTACAGGCATGAGCCACAGTGCCCAGCCCAGAAACATATAGCCTTCAATGCACAAATTAGGAAAGAAGAAAGGCTGAAATACCAATGATCTAAGCATCTGTCTCAAAAGATTAGAGAAAGAACAAAGTAGACCCCAAAAAGTAGAAAGATATAGATAATTAACACTAAAATTAATGAAATGTAAAGATATATAATAGAAAGGACCAGTAAAGCCAAAAGTTGGTTATTTGAAAAGACTAATAGAATTCACCAACCCCTGAAAAGAGTGGTCAAGAAAAAAAGAGAGGCACATTATTCACATTTTGATCTCTATATTAGATGTTACTCATTGTTCATTACTGCCTCCCTAGCCCATAAAGTACCTTTAATATGTATGTTACTTTAGGTTATTTTGGTATCATCAGACTTTACCCAGCAGAGAACCACTTTGTTGGCTACTTTAAAACATAGTTATCTTTAAAAGAATGGGTATCTTTTTAGCCCAGTATTAATGGTAAGACACTGTGGGTAACAACGCCTGACCAGCTGGTTTTGCTAATATTTGACTAACTGTTCCGTATTTTGTAGGTGGTGTCGGATTTGACATCAACTGTGGTGTCCGCTTGCTAAGAACCAATTTAGATGAAAGTGATGTCCAGCCTGTGAAGGAGCAACTTGCCCAGGCTATGTTTGACCACATTCCTGTTGGGGTGGGATCAAAAGGTGTCATCCCAATGAATGCCAAGTAAGAGCACAAGTTTCCAGTAAATCGAATGGGAGCGATAATAATAACCACATCACCCTCAACTTCATTTCCAACATTGTACACTTGAGAGATGAAGATTGGTCAGTCTTTTTTCAGGAAGTAGTAAGAATTGTTTGTTTACGCAGAAGGACCAGCCCATTTATTAGAGATGGTAGTTGACTGATGTTCATTATAGCAGCCTTTTACATAGAGTAATCGTTGTAATAGAATAATATCCACTGGTATTTATTGAGCACTTTCTATTTGCAAGGCACTGTGCATCCTTTTGTTTGATCTAGACAGTAATCCTATTATTATCCCTAATTTACAAAAAAGAAAACTGAGGTTTAGAGCGATAATAAGTTTAGTAAGTGATGTCAGGATTCAAACCAAATATCCTTTGACTTCAGAGGCTGTATTCTGAATCCCACTGCCTTTTGTCAATGAACCTATTCATCCACAGTCTTCCGTTTTGAATGATAGCACTGACTGTTCTTCAGCTAAGTAGACAATTAAATGTAATGCTACAGTGTACCTCTCAGATGGCCACTGACTGTACTGTATTATAGCTTAGGCAAAGCAGTGCATCTTCAACTTTGCAAAGTACTTCAGTAGCAGAACAGTGTGCCAAGTATGTTTCTTTGTGGGAGCTTTTTGGGGGTTTTTTGAGACAGAGTCTCACTTTGTTGCCCGGGCTAGAGTGCCATGGCGTCAGCCTAGCTCATAGCAACTCAAACTCCTGGGCTCAAGTAATCCTGCCTCAGCCTCCCGAATAGCTGAGACTACAGGCATGCACCACCATGCCCAGCTCATTTTTATATATATATATATATATATATATATATATGTACGTTTTTAGTTGGCCGATTAATTTCTTTCTATTTATAGTAGAGACAGGGTCTTGCTCTTGCTCAGGCTGGTTTCAAACTCCTGACCTTGAGCGATCCGCCCGCCTCGGCCTCCCAGAGTGCTAGGATTACAGGCATGAGCCACTGCGCCCGGCCCAAGTATGTTTCTTTGACATCTGTTTTTTCTCTTTTTTTCTTTTTTCTTTTTTTTTTTCCTTTTTCTTTTGAGATAGAGTCTCACTCTGTTGTCCAGTCTGGAGTGCAGTGGCATCATCATAGTTCATTGCAGCCTCCAACTCCTGGGCTCAAACGATCCTCCCACCTTGTCTTCCCAAAGTGCTAGGATTATAGTTGTGAGCCACTGTGGTTGGCCTTATCTTTAAAATTTAAATGAATTTTGCATTCTAATCAAATATGTGTGTATGTATAATTAATAGAAAAATGTTTTTAGCTGTATACCTGTTATATAGCTTCCCCCCCACCCCCACCCCCGCCAAAAAAAAACTTGATGTAAAATTAAAGTCCTTGGAAGATATTTGTTCTGTGATTTCTCATGATCCCTGACATGCAGCCCCAATTTGAAAAGTATACATGAAACATACAAATAAATTCCAACCATCTTTACAAATATTTTAGTTAGGAATTTTGTCCTAGTAAATAATGTTTGAAATGGGCTGTCATATGGGATAGTGGGAGGGGAACATTGAAAAGTGTAGTCTTTCCTGATAGTGTTTGAAAGAGAACTAGACCTTAGATAAAGATTAACGCTTTTTCTCTCTAAAGATTTAATGTATGTGCACCTCTGCTTCAAAATGCAAGTACAGTAAGCTGCTCAGTACTGTTAAAAAGATGGGAATATGCCTTAAAACTTAAACTGTCTCCTGGGGAAATCTAGATAGCTTCATTTATTATTTGACCGCCATTTTTTATAAATTATTAATGAAGGTGTGTAACTGGTCAGATTAGTCACAGAGAGTGATACCTGATTACGGTTGTAAATTTTCTTTGGCTGCTTAATCACCACCTCATAGAATTCAAGAGAGGCAAATCTAATGTAAAAAAGATTTGAAAATTACTAGGGACCATATAAATGTCAAGTGAAACTATAATTATGTCTAATAAGGCATTGACCGTTTTATATTGCAATTATACATGTGACCACTTTCCTCAAAAATCTAGAGTTGCTGAGAGCTTAAGCTCAAACTTTGTATCTAGCATAAGTCCTGGTACACAGGAGATAGCTTTCCTCTGCCCTTTTGAGATGTGGTCATACTTAGGTTGTGATCTGCCTTTGCTGCGAAATGACTGGCACCTTTTACTACTCACCAGAGACTTAGAGGAGGCCTTGGAGATGGGTGTGGACTGGTCCCTAAGAGAAGGCTATGCCTGGGCTGAAGACAAGGAGCACTGTGAGGAGTATGGAAGGATGCTGCAAGCTGATCCCAATAAGGTCTCTGCGAGGGCTAAAAAAAGAGGCCTTCCTCAGGTAACTCTCACTTTGGAGGGGTAACATAGTAAATTTTTTTTTCACATTTTGTTGTTGGGGGAAAAATCTGTATCTTCCATTTAGCAAACATATTCCCAGATTTTTTTGACAGTATATCAAAAAATACAAATTTGTTTATGCTTCATACTTATTCTAAAAAGCCATCAGGAGCTTGCAAATTGTTCATAAAATAAAACAAGATATCATGAATTAGAAGTGGATGGGGGAAAAATGGCATATGATCATAAGGCTTACAAAATATGTCAGGATTACATATGTACATATTTTGACAATCTATGGACTTGACCATAAGTTTTCTGGCATCTAAGATAGAAAGAGATACCTTGTTAATGCATGGTGTCCATGAGATAAGAATATACTAGATGTTTTAAATTTACGGCTAATTATGATGGCTTTGCCACTAATTCACTGTGACTTTGGGCAAGACTCTTTGGCCTCTCTGGGTCTCATTTTCTCATTGAAAATTGGGATAGTTACAACTAGGCAACCACTAAAGACTATTCCAACACTGCCATTCTCTGGTTCTCTGAATCATTTATTAGCTCCAGTTGTGGGATATATTTTTTCAATTAGAGATAATGGTCAGTGTACATGAACTCATATGTTTCAAAAATCATTTGAACTTAGACCTTCTCTAAGAGTCAGTATTCACCAGCATTCATCCCAAAATTTCACCCTTCCTTCATGACATTTAAAATGTCCCATGAGCCATTTAATGGCTGGGTTTTCTTTTGGGTGGAGGTGGTTATAAAGCCTTTTATATTGGTGTATCTTGAGCATATAATGATATAATAAAATTCAGGAGCTAGTCTACATTATTTCTGTTGTATAGAATATCATTTTAAATGAATGAAGCATTTTTAAGGCTTAGGAATTTTTTTGTTACATAAAACACCATTTATATAGTTATTTTGTTGTTAGTTTGTTTTTACCTATTTGCCTTTTAAATAAATTTTTTTAAAAAACTGGAATAGGAACTATTTTATCTGACACTCTTACATTTGCAGTTGGGGACTCTGGGAGCAGGCAACCACTATGCAGAAATCCAGGTTGTGGATGAGATTTTTAATGAGTACGCTGCTAAGAAAATGGGCATCGACCATAAGGGACAAGTGTGTGTGATGATCCACAGTGGAAGCAGAGGCTTGGGCCACCAAGTAGCCACAGGTATGTTCTAAACTGGGTGCTAAAAATGTACATTTTATGAGAACCAAATGGAAGTTTAAGAGAGAAAGCTCTGGAATTATACTGTATGCATTTTATCGTGGGTCTTCTAATTTGTGACCTCAACAAATTAAATAACTTCATTGGACTTAAACTTTCTTGTCTGGAAAAATGGGTATAGTAATTATTTCATATGGTATTGTCATGGAAAGTTAATGAAATAAAATACGTAAAGCATTTAAGTCAGTGCCTGACATTAGTAAGCACTCAATAAATCTTAGCTCCAGTTGTCAGTCTGTTTACTCTTATGGGTTACATAATGTTTGAGCTGGGCCTTGAAGTTTGGATAATCACACACAAAGGACATCCGTGACAAAAAGCATGAACAAAAGCAGGAGGCGGGAAAGTAATGCAAAGATCACTTTAGATGACCTATGGGCTGTGTGAAAGGATTAATGAATATAGGAACAGGTATATGTAGCTAGAAATTATTATAAACTTTAAATTTCATGTTACAGGTCAGCCTTGTATGTACATTTCATTCTGTGAGAATTTAATAATTTGCACCAACCTGACCATTTGAACTGTTTAATCTGTCAAATATATAAAGCATTGACTAGTGTTTCAGAACATTCTGCTGAGTGCTTCTCTGTACTTTGTCATGGATTTGATCTTCATGCAGAAGATCTAGCAACTTGTCTCCAGTTCTTTTATATTAAAGCATTAAAAATTATTTTTAAAAACCATTATGGTAATAAAATGTGTTTTACTACTTCTCATTCATTCACATGTTGGGAAAGAACTAAGACCATGTCATTGCTATTGGTATGTACACCTCATTCTCCTTATAAGTTCCTAAAGGGCACATGTTGGCTTTGTATCCCACAAAGTGTCACCACACGCTGACAGAGAAGATTCTTAATAAATATATCTTGACTAGGCAAATAGATGAACTCATAAACACATTAAAGGGAAACTTGTATTTCACTTGATTTTTTTGTAGAATGAGTTTGAAAGTAGCCTACATTTCTGCAATAAATCTAAATTATTTAAAGGAACTGCTTTCTTGCTTCAGATGCTCTGGTAGCTATGGAAAAGGCCATGAAGAGAGACAAGATTATAGTCAATGACCGTCAGTTGGCTTGTGCGCGAATCGCTTCCCCAGAAGGTCAGGACTACCTGAAGGGAATGGCAGCAGCTGGGAACTATGCCTGGGTCAACCGCTCTTCCATGACCTTCTTAACCCGTCAGGTACAGTTGAAGTTGCTCTTCTCTTCCAAGTTATTCATGATGAAGTTAAGTCCTTTGACATATGGTATAGTTAAATCAAAGCCCTTGGTGTTTGGTTTTGGAAATTTACATAAGAAACATTCAAAATATTGGAGAAGTGTCCACGATTTTGGTGTCTTCTTAAACTAAACCAGCAGAGTATCAGGTGTAGGGAATGAGAGAAGAAGAGAAATCAAAATTATTTCTAGAATTTGTCTTGAGCAACAGAGAAAATAGAAGTGCCCAGCAAGGTGGCTCACACCTATAATCATAGCACTGTGGGAGGCCGAGGCAGGAGGATTGCTTGAGGCCAGGAGCTCAAGACCAGCCTAAACAAGAGTGAGATCCCGTCTCTACAAAAAATAGAAAAATTAGTCAGGTGTGATGGCATGCACCTGTAGTCCCCGCTACTTGGGAGGCTGAGGCAGGAGGATCACTTGAGCCCAGGAATTTGAGGTTTTAGTGAGCTGTGATCTTGCCACTGCATTCCAGACTGGGTAACAGAATAAGACCGTGTTTCTACATAAAAAAAAAAAAAAAAGAAAGAAAGAAAGAAAGAGAGAGAGAGAGAGAGAGAGAGAGAGAGAGAAAGAGAGAAAGAAAAGAAAAGAAAAGAAAAGAAAAGAAAAGAAAAGAAAAGAAAAGAAAAGAAAAGAAAAGAAAATTATGGAGTGGAATTTGCTGTATGGTCTAAAAGGCAGTTTTTGTCCTTTACATTAAGATTAATTGTACTGCTATTTTTGAACCCTTAAATCCTTTACTCCCTTCAGGTATAGACTAGCTGAAATCAATAAGTTCTGAAGAGCTGGTTCTGGCTGCTTTTTCTCTTAGGCTTTTGCCAAGGTCTTCAACACAACGCCTGATGACCTGGACCTGCATGTGATCTATGATGTTTCCCACAACATTGCCAAAGTAGAGCAGCATGTGGTGGACGGAAAGGAACGGACACTGTTGGTGCACAGGAAGGGATCCACCCGCGCTTTCCCTCCTCACCATCCCCTCATTGCTG
>CAUYPO010007352.1:0-14056 GCA_963574435.1 Cheirogaleus major | reverse complement strand
TTTGAGCTCAGGAGTTCGAAACCAGCCTGAGCAAGAGCGAGACCCCATCTCTACTAAAAAATAGAAAGAAATTAATTGGCCAATTAAAATATAGAAAAAATTAGCCGGGCATGGTGGCGCATGCCTGTAGTCCCAGCTACTCGGGAGGCTGAGACAGAAGGATCGCCTGAGCCCAGGAGTTTGAGGTTGCTGTGAGCGAGGCTGACGCCATGGCACTCTAGCCAGGGCAACAGAGTGAGACTCTGTCTCAAAAAAAAAAAAAAAGAAGAAGAAGAAAATGAACAAGATGATTAGATCATTTCCAGAGTCCCCCACCATTCTGTTCTGGGGACTTGTGTCTTAGCATTCTCATGACATTATGTGATGATCAAAGGCCACTTCTCTCAATACTGGTATGTGAACAAGGGGCTCTCATTTAAGAAAAATATTAATATATATTTTACCTTCTATTAGTTTTGGTGGGAAATTTGGGATATGGTTTTCATAAAGAGAAAAAAAAAACTTCCAGATAATACACAAAACAGAAGCCTTGGGTACATCTGATTTTTTAATTTTGTAATTTAAAAATTTTTATTGAGTAGTAATTCACATGAAGTAAAGTACATAAAACTTAAGTTTATATCTTGATGATTTTTAAATAGATAATTGTGTAACCACCATCTAGATCCCCTAAAAGGGTCCCTTATGCCTACTCCCAGTCAACATTTCCTTGTTATTCTGCCCTCTGTAATCATGGATTAGTTTTTCCTTATGCCAACTTTAGATAAATGGAATCATGCCATATATATTCCTTTTTTGTCTCACTTCTTTTACTCAACATTGTGTTGCATGTAACTATAGTTTGTTTTTTTCATTGCTATGTAATATTTTGTATAAATGTATAACAATTGTTTATCTGTTTTATTGTGGATGGATATTTATTTCCATTTTTGACTTACAACAATAAATGCTGTGCACATTCTTGAACACATCTTTGGTGGATAAAAGCATTCACTTCTGTTTAGTATACACCCAGGAGAGGAATTGCCAGGTCATAGAATATGTGCATGTTGAGTTTTACCAATTTTCCTAAGAAGTTGTGCTAATTTAAACTTTCATGAGCAACGAATGAGGGTTCCATACCACTACCTTTTAAATGTAGTTCAAAAATCTGTAATAAATATTGCTAATAGGGAATACTCCATCCTTTTATTGTAGTTAAAATCCTAACTAGAATTAGAGATTATAGCAAATATCTAAAATATCATCCTAGTGACTCTCTTTGGGATTCTCTTTTAGATATTAGCACCAGACCTCACTTTGTAGTATGAGAGTTCTCATCCCTGACAGTATATTAGAATCATTGGGGAGCTCATACAAGGAGTACTACACCCTAGGTCCCACCAAATACCATTTAAATCAGAATCTCTAGAGGTGGGGTCTGGGCATTGGTAATTTTAAAGAGCTTGGTGAGTCTAATTGTTGTTGAAATCACAAGGGGCTTTTGGCCTAGGTCCAGTTGCTTGACACACAGAACATTCAATTATTGAGACAACAAGGAATGCCAGGAAGAAAGGAATTTTTAGTATGACAGACAGGTCTGTTGGGAGAATGTGAGAAGCTGTCTGAAATCCAGATGCCTGACTAAAGGAGATCATGTGCTTTTAAAGGTGTGGCCATGTGCCTTGGGCAGGGCCGGTGGAGGTGTAACTAACAAGGGACTGGGTGCATTGAGGGCAGGTTCTGGGGGAGGTGAATCTTGGCTCAGGAAGTCTGCCCAGGGGACTTCAGAATGTTAGGTCTTGGCCCCGGAGGTGGCTCACACCTGTAATCCTAGCACTCTGGGAGGCCGAAGGGGGAGGATTGCTTGAGCTCAGGAGTTCGAGAACAGCCTGAGCAAGAGCAAGAGCAAGACCCTATCTTTACTAAAAATATTGATAGAAAAATTAGCCCGGCATCGTGGTGTGTGCCTGTAGTCTCAGCTACTCAGGAGGGAGGCAAGAGGATCCCTTGAGCCCATGAGTTTGAGGTTGCAGTGAGCTATGATACCACTGCATTCCACCCAGGGCACAGAGGGAGACTCTGTCTCAAAGAAAAAAAAGAATATCAGCTCCTTTGTCTTGCAGAAAACCCACCATTTCTGGGAAGCAACTCAAAAGGTCAAGTAGTTAGTTAAGGGAGAGGATTATAAACAAACATATAGGGGTTACTGAAATTTGTTCATGGGGCTAGTTACATAATGAGCAGCCATGGTTGAAAGCTAGTGTACTAGTATTTTAGTCAGTTTTTAAGCTATGCTCCTTCCTTCATCTTAAGAGGCTGTCTCTTAGTGTTGTATTTTCTTGCTTCCGATGTATATTATGTATGTATATGTGTGTATGTGTATATATGTATATATATACATATATATGTGGGTATATATAAAATATATAAAATTTGTATTCCTGAAGGGACTGATAGAAATGGAAGGAATCTGAACATATAATCATATCTTGAATTGACTGCTGGGCTGATCACTATCTACTAAATTCAATATGCTGAAAAACCATTTGGGGGGCTTTTTCCAAAGAAAATATTCAGGACACAATTCAACACTCCCTCCCTACTATGGGATGGCAGCCACTGTGATCACCATGTTGATTGGACCTACTCAGGCTCTAGGACAAGGAGAACTGAGAAATCACCTAAGTAGTCCAAGCTTAAATGCAAGGTACTGAGAAAGAAGGCTGACTTGCTTTTGTATAATTTTCTTGGCTGGCCAAGCACTTTATTTGTTTTTTTTTTCTTTATTTTTTATTTCAGCATATTATGGGGGGTACAAATATTACGGTTACCTATATTGCCCATCCCCCCCCTCGAGGCAGAGCTTCAAGCTTGACCATCCCATAAACATTGCATATCTCACTCATTATGTTTGTATATACCCATCCCCTCCTCCCCCATCTCACCCACCCAACACCCGATAAATGTTATTCCTATATATCCACTTAGGTGTTGATCCGTTAATACCAATTTGCTGGTGAGTACATGTGGTGCTTGTTTCTCCATTCTTGAGATACTTCACTTAGTAGAATGGGTTCCAGCTGTATCCAGGAAAATACAAGAGGTGCTATATCACTATTGTTTCTTAAAGCTGAATAGTACTCCATGGTATACATATACCACATTTTATTAATCCACTCATGTATTGATGGGCACCTGGGTTGTTTCCACAACTTTGCAATTGTGAACTGTGCTGCTATAAACATTCAAGTGCAGGTATCTTTTTTATAGAGTGACTTTTGTTCTTTTGGGTAGATGCCCAGTAATGGGATTGCTGGATCAAATGGTAGATCTACTTGTATCGCTTTAAGGTATCTCCATATTGCTTTCCACAGAGGCTGAACTAGTTTGCAGTCCCATAAAGAGCTATTAATTAGAGAATACAATGAAAGGTTCACTGACTTTGAGAATCATGACATCACACAAAAATTAGCATTTCAGCCTTACCTAGTTGATATCACCAAAAAAAGGCACCTAAAGAACTACAGATAGAATTGATTGAGCTCTCAGTAGATGACATTTTAAAGTCATTGTTTGATGCTAAGAAAGATGCAACTGAAATATGGAAAAATGCAGTAGAATACCCACGGCTTTGGCAACATGCCTGAAAAATGCTTTCTTGCTTTTCAACCACTTATTGCTGCGAATCTTCATTCTCCTACCTGACCCAGATCAAGATGCCCTTAAGGTCACAGATGACAGATGCCCATCTGGAGGATCGACTGAAACTGCTGACCTCCCGGCTGCAACCAAACATTCAAATGCTTTTCAACAAAAAGCAGACACAACAAAGTCACTGAAAGTTTACTTAAACATTAGCAAATAGCTTTCATTTTTGAAATTATGAAGTACATAGTAGTTAGGTTTTTACAAAATAATGTGCATTAAGTATATCTAATTGAAGTTTCTTGAATGCAGCCTTATTTGATTACAGCTAAATGAATGCAGCCTCCAACATGACAAGGTTCCCCACTCCTGGTTTAGAGAAATGGAGAAAGTTATGGACAACCCTGGCAATATGTAGTTGTACCCTGGTATTTATTATTCATCATAAGAGGGGTGGGAGGAAGACTCTCCAAAAATTCTTTTTAGATGGAAATTTTCCTTAAAATTAAACATAAGACAACTGTCTGAATATTGATTGACAATATCTTATAAATAGATTTTACTTTAGTTTTTATTATACTTGTATTTTGTACAATGGAAATAAAGATTGCCTTTCACCAACAAACTCAATGTATTGTATTAGAGGATTTCCCCCTGAACATAGTTCCTGAAATGTAATGTCCTTAACAAACTGAGCTTCCCTATTCTCACTCCCACATCAATGGGAGTTGATTTGTCTCCCATGCAGGCAGGACCAAGAATTTGATCCCTAACTGGGCACTGTGGGTGAAAAACCAACCAGGTGCTAGGTATAGAATGACAGGTCTTATTTCCCCAGCAGAGATTGGGTTCTCAGGGTTAGCAGAGAGTTTCTGAGTGGGTTCCCACTGGGCCAAAGAGATTATAGTTGAGAAAGATCAAACATACCGTGTTTCCCGGAAAATAAGACCTATCCATAAAATAAGCTCTAGCAGGATTTCTAAGCATTTGTGCAATATAAGCCCTACCCCGAAAATAAGACCTAGTGATGGGCGTGGCTATGCAGCACATCTGCACAACCCATGCATTTCGTCTTGGAGCAGTAAAGACAACGAGCAGCCCTTCTCATCTGCCCCATGAGAGCTCTATTGCTGGACATGAGAGATTGGGACCAATGGTTCTAAAGGAAATAGAGTCGCAAGAAATTTAGGATGGAATTTGGGGTTTGGAGAGTTATGATGATGTTCCAGAAGAAGACAACTTAACTGTATTTGAATAAATGTAGATTGTTGTACCATACTTAAAAGAAATAACACATCCCCGAAAATAAGCCCTAGGGTGTTTTCTTGAGGAAAAATAAATATAAGACCCTGTCTTATTTTTGGAGAAACACGGTATATTAAAAAATACAATGGGACAGCCAAAGAGAACCAAGGGTTTCCCAGGTCCTGGAGTTCTTAGCCTAGGGTTTGAAGCTGGGAAGGTGTCCTTAAAGAAAAATTATTGTGGTGAAGTATACATAATGTAACATTTACCATTTTCACTATTTTTAAGTCCACACTTCTGCGGCATTGAGGACACTCACATTGCTGTGCAACATCCCATCATCTCCAAAATTGTTCACCTTTCCAAACGGAAACTCTGCACCCATTAAACACGAACTCCCCATCCCCCTCCCCAGGCCCTAGGCACCATTCTACTTTCTGTCTCTATGAACTTGGTGACTTTAGGGACCTCACATAAGTGAAGTCATACAGTATTTTTCCTTTTGTAACTGGCTTATTTAGCAAAATGTCTTCAAAGTTCATCCATGTTGCAACATGCCAGAATTTCCTAGGGCTTAGCAGTATTACATTGTGTGTACAGATCACATTCTGTTTACCCGTTCGTCTGTCAGTGGACACTCGGGCTGCTTCCACCTGCTGGCTGTTGTGAACATGGGTGTGCAGATATTTGGTCCAGCCCCTGATTTCAGATCTTTCGGGTCTATACCCAGAAGTGGGATTGCTAGATCCTATGGGCGTCCCATATTTAATCTTTTGAGGAACTGCCAGACTGTTTTTCCATAGCGGCTGCACCATTTTACATTCCCACCAGCAATGTATAGGGGTCTGATTTCTCCACATCATGGCCAGCACTTGTTGTCTGTGTTGCTATAACAGAATGCCCAAGGCTGGGTAATTTATAAAGAACAGAGATATGTTTCTTACAGTTCTGGAGGCTGAGAAGGCCAAGATTGAAGGGCTGGGGTCTGGCGAGGCCTTCTTGCTATGTCCTCCTGTGGCAGAAGGCGGAAGGGCAAGAGAGCGTGAGAGAGAGACACAGAGGGAGCGAGAGAGACCAAACTTATCCTTTGATCAGGAACCCATTCCCAAGATACCTAATCCACGTCCACAATAACGGCATTGATCCACTCTTGTGGGCAGAGCACCCACAGCCTAATCACCTCTTTAAAGTCCCACTTCTCAACATTGCTGCATTGGGGATTAAGTTTCCAACGCACGAACTTTGGAAGACTCATTCAAACCATAGCAAGTGGTAACTCACTGTGGTTTTGATTTGCATTTCCTGGATGACTAGGGATGTTGAGCATCTTTTCATGTGTTTATTGGCCACTTCTATATCTTCTTTGGAGAAACGTCTATTCAAGTCCTTTCCATTCTTTAATTTAATTTAATATTTTATTTTTTATTTTATGTATTTTATCTTATTTTATATAGGGTCTTGCTCTGTCACCCAGGCTGGAGTGCAATGGCACAATCATAGCTCACTGTAACCTCAAACTCCTGGGCTCAAGCGATCCTCCTACCTCAGCCTCCCAAGTAGCTAGAACTACATCCTGAAGCCACCTTGCCCAGCTAATTTTTAAAATGTTTTGTTGAACTGGCTGGTCTCTTGACTCCTGGCCTCAAGAGATCCTCCCACCTTGACTCCCCAACGTGCAGGGATTACAGGTGTGAGCCACCACACTTGGCCCTTACCCCATTTTTGAATCAGGTTGGTTTTGTTGTCGTTGTTGTTAAGTTGTAGAAGCACTTTATATATTCTGGACATCAGTTCCTTATAAGAGATATGATTTGCAAGTATCTCCTCCTATTCTGTGGGCTGCCTTTTCACTCTGTTGGTAGTGTCCTTTGACGCACAAACATTTTAATCTTCACGAAGTCCAATTTGTCTATTTTTATTGTTGTAGCCTGTGCTTTTGGTGTCATATCCAAGACATAATGGCCAAATCTGAAGTCATGAAGCTTTTCTCCTATGTCTTTTTCTAAGAGTTTTACAGTTTTAGCTCTTATGTTTAGGTATTTGATCCATTTTGAGTTAATTTTTGTACATGGTATAAGGGAAGTGCTGCTTCATTCTCTGGCATGTGGATATCCAGTTGTTGAAGTGCAGTGACGTCATCACAGCTCACAGCAGCCTCAAACTCCTGAGCTCGAGAGATCCTCCTGCCTCAGCCTCCCGAGTAGCTGGGACTACAGACATGTGCCACCACGCCCGGCTAATCTTTTAATTTTTTGTAGAGACAGGGTCTCGCTATGTTGCTGGTCTTGAACTCCTGGCCTCAAGTGATCCTCCCACCTCGGCCCCACAATGCGCTGAGATTATAGGCATGAGCCACTGTGCCTGGCTGGGAAGATGCACTTTTATGCCAAAGAAAGTCAGGTCAGGCTTTATAAGATAGAACATCCACTCAGGGTCTCAGTCACGTCACCCAACCTGTGGCCCAGACCCCCGACCCTCCACAGCAGGTCTGTGACCTGGGTCCCCCTTGCTCTAAGAATGAGGGACCCTGGCCACTGTGGGCCCTGCTGCCTTGGGCCTGCCAGGCGTCCTGGAGCTCTTCTTCCTGAAGGGTGGGGCTGGGTCACCTCCATCAGATCCAGCGGGAGCTTTGTTCCAGCAGTCCCTTGTCATCTGCCCAGACCTGTGAGCCTGCCCTGGATGGGGCCTGCGGCTGTCCTGCTCAGGCCACTCTGGAGGCCTGACCTGAAGGTACCTGAGGCTGGAGGGACAGCTTGTGCCAGCCTTGCCTGGCGGCCGAGGCGCACGCAGGGCGAGATGGGGCTCTTCCTGTCGGCAGTGCTGGCTCCAGGCTCCTAGGGACAGGCTGGGAGCCTGCTGTTACGTTGTCTGCAGTGGGAAAAGCAGCCACGTGGAGCCTGTGGACCGATACCCTGTGGCTGGCCAGCACCTGAAGGGCCTCTGTGCGTGTGAAAAGGAGTGGGCCAGCCAGGGAGCAGCCTCGCACCCTCCTGCATCCAGAAGACTGTTTGCTCTGCACCCCCGCCATGAAGGAACCTGTCCCTGAAAACCAGCTGGTGGAGGGCTGTGGGCATAGTGCCAGCTGTCCCTGGAGTGAAGTCTGGCCTCAGTGCTCTCAGAATAAAGGAGGGGGAGGTACCAGGACTTTCTGGAAGGCAGGCAGGAAGGAAGGCCGTCTGACAGGTTTCGTGCCTGTGGGCTGAAGGACCCCGTCCAAGTCCCAGCCACCTGTGTCCAGCCCCTCCCATCTACAGAGACTAGAACATTCTCTAGAGAGTCTGGCAAGGCTGAAGCCTGGCCCGCTCAGCTCTTTGCCTTGTCTTGCTCCTGAATAATTTCCTGTTTTCCTTGAGTTAGCTTGCGTGAGTTCTGGTCCTTGCAACCAAAGTGTCTTTCTGATGGAAACACCACCGGCTTGGACTCACTGCCTTCATGCCAAGCAGCCGACTTCGTGGGCACAGGGCTGGCTGCACCCTCTCCTCCCCACCCTCTGCCTCCTCCTCAGCAGCCTCAGCCTTCAAAGAGAAACCAGAAGCTGTCTGACAGGATTCCTCGCCCTGAGCCACCCTTGGGTGAGCAGCTTAGCCTGTCTTTCCCTGAGCAGCCCACAACCTGTTGCAACTGTTCCCATCTCGGCCCCTCTCAGAGAAGGAGAAAAGAGAAAGATGGCAAAAGGACACAAGAAGTGGCAAAATGGCCATGCTTTTTAAAAATTATCATTTAAACAGCTTTGAGATACAATTCATGCACCATAAAATCCACCCATTTAAGGGAACAAATCATTGGTTTTCAGTGTATTCACAGGGTTGTGCAAGGGTCGCCACAATCTAATTCTAGAACACTGTTTGTCCTCCCCCAAAGAAATCCCTGGCCTCTGAGGCAGTCCCTCCCACTCTCCCTCCAGCCCCCAGCAGCTGCCAACCTGCTTTCTGTCTCCATGGCTTTGCCTGCTCTGGACGTTTCCTGCACACGGAGTCACACAGTGTGTCCTTTTGTGGCTGGTGTCTGCACCATGTCCACCCCCGTTGCAACGTGTGTCAGGGTTTCCTTCCTGTTTGCGGCTGGGGAACGCCAGCGCATGGATGTGCTGCACTTTGTCCACCTGTCCATCTGCCGATGGGCACTGTGACTACTAGTGACAATGCTATGTTGTCATGTCCCTGGGTGTCCACCTAGGGGTGGAGTGGCTGGGTCACTGGTCAGTCTGCTGAGCTCTCTGAGGACCAGCCCAGCAGCCGCACTGCGTCACATCCCACCAGCTGTGGGTGAGCGTCATTCCCACACGCCCCCAGCACTTGTTTTTGTCTGTCTTTAATTCTAGCCGTCCTAGTGGCTGCGAAGTGGGATCTCACCGTGGTTTTGTTTTCGTGTTCCTGAGGACGGTGGCGTCTGGCGTGCCTGGCCTTGTTTTACCTGTGGACACATTCAGCAACGCTGGCGAACGAGTCCTCACTGGGCTGGGCTCCAGGCATGCCGGCGTGACCCAGAGACTCTGCTTTGCTCCCACAGAGCTCCAAGCCCAACAGGGAACAGACGTGTGAACAGCACAGGTAACTGCTGAGCACAGGGTCCTGGGAGGCCGGTCACCCACGGGCGGCCCACGAGCCACCACTCGTGTCTGAGACGGGGAAGGGCCATGGGGTCTGGCTTCCAGAGACACACTGGAGGTGTGTGTTGGGGGTGGGGGGATCAGGAATGGCCACAGCCATCCGTAAAGTTGACATCTGCAGAAATGGCAGAGTCGAGAGGCGACAGATTGGCGGACCGCCCAGGTGGTGGCGCGTTTAGGGCTGTGTGGCCCCAGATCGCCGTGAGCCTCCAGGTCGCAGGTTAGAGAGGCGCAGCGCCGCGCGAACACAGGTGGTGCGGAGGAAAGGCAGGTGGTGCTGCCAGGGGCCGGGGGGAGGGGTCCGTGCTTGGCGGGGGTAAGAGCCTCGGTTTGGGAGGATGGAAGTCTGGAGGAGGCGGCGGCTCGGTGGCGCCGCAGTGTGAGTGCTTCATGCGGCTGGACTGCGCACCTGATGTTAAGATGGTGACTTTTCTGCCATGTCTCCTTGACCACAACTACCCAGCTCCCTTGCCGACCGCCTGCTTCTCTGACCGAAGGACACCGCGCCCCGCCCAGCAGCCGCTCCCGCCCGGCGCCGGCCTCCGCGTAGGTGCAGGGGCCCGCAGGTGCCGCGTCCGCGCAGGTGCAGGGGCCCGCAGGGCAGCCTGGCTGCGGGCTGCAAAGGGGCAGAGCGGGGAGCCGCTACCACGCGGGACCGGACCTCCCACCCCGGGCCCCAGGCTCCGGCCGGGAGCCACATGGACGCGCGGGGCCCGGAAATCCCCTGCGGGGCCGTGCTGCGGGACGCGGTGAGTGCCTCCATTCCCCCATCCCCTCCTCCACCCGCTTCCTCCATCCTCCCGTCTCCCCACCCTCTCCCCCATCTTCCTCCATCCTCCCGTCTCCCCACCCCTCCTGCCTGGCTCTGCGGGTGTGGGTGCGGGAGCCCCGGCGCAGCCCCTGCTCGCCCCGTCCCGGAACCCTCCGCCCGAGTTCCAGACCCAGGAGACACTAGTCATGAGGAAGAGACGTGGGCTTTAAAGGACGTGTTAGGTGTTGCAGGCTTTAATCCGCGTTTTCACACGCAGACCCAGGCAAGTCCTCTGCTCCTCAGGCCGCGCCGAGCAGCTGGGAGACGTGGGAGACCCGGGAGACCGGGGAGACCGGGCTCTGTAGCACCAGGGCGCGAGCGCCCAGCTGGGAAACCGCAGAGCGGTCTGTAAACGCGAAACGCTGTTTGTAACTTACAACAGCGAGATTCCCGTATCACCCGCTGCACGTTTTCTGCAAGTCCAATGCCAGCCAATAGATACCCAGAAGTGTAAGAGATCCCCACCTCTGGTAGGCTGCGGCGACCTCCGGTCACCTGGAGGGTCCTTGAGGAACCCAAGTTACTGAGATCGCCTCTGTCAGGTGCACGATCATTCTCGTTTACCGAGTGAGAGGTGAGGGGGGCCGGGCTCTCGTTCTTGCACTATCTGTTGGGAAGATTTCCCTCGTCCGCTGAATCCAAAGGCTTTGACGCCTTTGTCAAAAGTCAGAGGACCATTTATGGATGAGTCTATTCCAAGATATTTAAAGTCCCGTACACTAGTAGTAAATATTACATTCAGTTGCCTTTTGTTTCATTTTTTCAGGCAGAAAATCTGTTTCAGGAACTTCAAGAACATTTTCAAGCTCTGACTGCAACATTAACCATCAGAAATATCCTTTTCTGTCTTTCACAAACGCTGCAATGCTTTCCCACTGTTAAACGTCTTGGAGCATCTTTTTGCTGTCTGCTGTTGGTGGATGATTGTCTGTCTGGGATTTCCCAGCACTTACCTTTGCCATTTTGCATGGCATCCTGGTGTGTGAATTACCATTCTCTCCTAGCAGGAGGTTTTACTTCCTGCATGACCAGCAATACGGCACATTTGGCATGGCAAGTATAGATTACAAGAAACACAATGTACAGTAGGCCCAGCCAACTCTGGAGTCCAAGGCAGGAGGACCACTTGAGCCCAGGAGTCTGAGGCCAGCATGGTCAACAAAGCAAGAGCCCCCACCCCCGTTTTATAAAAAATAAGTTTATTTCTACTATTATATTTACATGCTTAGAGTTTGACTAACACATACCAGGCAGCCTCATATCCCCAAATCTACGTCCAAGCAAGGGGAGCCAACTTTTCACAACTGAGCTCACAGTTCAGTGTTAAAGGTACACACTAAGAAAACTCGGGGAAAATAGCCGATGTGCACTCACATTAAGGCTGGCTCTGAGGCCCTCATTTTACAGGGTGCATCTGCCATGGGATTTTTTGAATACCCGGGATGAGCAGATGCAATTGGAAGGAGGGTCTTCGAGGGTGTCTTTGGCTTCTCGGGGCTCCCGTTCTACACATGCAGTTCTCCTCAACATTGTACTGGAAGAAATGGGGCATCGCATTGAGGACTTACAGAAGAATGTAAATGACTTGATGGTGCAAGCTGGGATTGAAAACTCTATTAAAGAACAAATGGTAAGGTCATTGTTAGGAAATTATGTTTACCTTTTGCATATCTTTTGATTGTTTTCACCCTGAAAAATACAATCCCATATTTGTTCACTGTAGGAATTATTGCCTCTGTGCTACATGGAAATCTCTAGAAATAATAAAAGATATTCCCAAATGCCCTTTTCTAAATAGACTGACTAAAACACTCTGTCATAATTCCTTAAGAAGTGCACATTTTAAATGAAAACCGGTATTATTTAAAAATCAGATTTTATTAGAGTACTTTTCACTCTTCCCCTTAAGTTAGTCTTCATTCAAAACACACAAATCATAACAAGTTAACTACAGAACTGGTAGTTTCTTTTTGAGATTACATATTCATGTAACCATTTAAAGGATTCATGTGTATATGAAGCCCTGACACATTCCGTGACTGGTCCTGAGGACCCCACCCTGGACACCTGCAATGGAAACATTCCCTTTCCAGTGGAATTTCACACTTATTCTTGAAGATGCACATAAATGCTGAGTTTCAGGTTGTAGACTGGATTTATGTCCATGTAACATAAATGGAGATATATAACTTTGTTTTATTAAAGTATTTATGAATATTATAATCTGAATATGCAAACATTTTAATAGAACAATTTAAATGCCTTTGTTTACTGAGAATTGTTATCCTAAGTCAGCTGCCAAATTATCCTGTTCAATCAGAGCTAGTTCACTGATCAGTGACCTATTAATATCTAAAGCTGGTATTCTGGTAAATAAGATCACTGTAAACTGTGTCCTGCTACACAGAAGCTGCAAAACGTCAAAGGGGAAGGTCTCTAAACTTCCATCTGCAAAGTGAAAAAATAGAGCTTTACCTGTTCAGCTCTAACAGGTCCAACCTGCCCAGAAGCCTCCTAGCCTTCTCCAGGCTGCATGGATTCTAAGCCTTCACTCTCCCACATCAAATTCCAGATCTCTTGAGGCCCAGGCACCCATCCATCCAAAGCTAAGGGCTTGAGGGCAGGGACCACATAGACCTGGCCTCTGCCGTGCACCAGGCCCCAGAGCTTGGCACAGGGCAAGGCACGGGGTAGCGGTCCGGCAACTACTAGAATGAGGATGAACTGCCCAGGCTCTGGCTGGCTGTTTCAAATTAGATCAAGATATAATTAATTATTAGCCATCAATTAAATGGTAAAGTAATTGTCAAAACTTCACTTTTTTGATGCACATACAGCCATTAAAGGCAGCATGAGAAAAAGTCAGATATCTAGAAGTTTATTTAAAAGCTGAAAATTAAAAAAAATAAGCTGAAAATGCCTTTTAAATTAAAAGAAGGATCAAAGAAAGTAAGTTTAAACCTGTCTGGATCAGTCTGTTGGTTGGTCATGGGAGGGTAGAGTGGATTTCAGGGGATTCTGCAAAGACCTAAAACTGTGCTTCTGTTGGGGAGGAGAGTCCATTATCCTGAAATGTTAAAAGCTGTTCTGCATCCTGATAGAGCTGGCATTTTATCAGCCTCCCCAATAAACTACAATGTCTGTAATATTTTTTCTGCATTTATTTAAAATGCAAATAGGTGGCATATTATTGGCAAAGTATGTTTTCCTGGATGCTCTTGATGGTTAGACAGTAACGGAGTATCACGAACGTGATGTAGCGATGACTTCCCGTTTGGAGAGTGTACCCTGTTTGTTCATTTTGACTTTCAATCCACATTGACCCCCATTTGACTAAAAGGAAAATCATTTAACATTTATGTTTTCTGTATTCTGAATTTTTCTATACAAAAATGTTTTAATATGGGAAAGTAAGGTACTTTATTGAAAACTTTGGATTTGGATTTATTTAACTCTACATTAATTGATATATAAATCAACCATTACTTCTCTCCATATTTTTTCTTACAGACCTGAAGATGTTATTAGACAAGTCACTTGAAACTGTGATAAAAGGAAAACTCTACTTTGAGTAATAATCTATGTAATATGATTCTGATTTTCCATATTTAATTTAAAAATTCATTTTAGGCCGGGCGCGGTGGCTCACGCCTGTAATCCTAGCTCTCTGGGAGGCCGAGGCGGGCGGATCGCTCGAGCTCAGGAGTTCGAAACCAGCCTGAGCAAGAGTGAGACCCCGTCTCTACTATAAATAGAAAGCAATT
>CAUYPO010007351.1:0-17206 GCA_963574435.1 Cheirogaleus major | reverse complement strand
CAATTAATTTCTTTCTATTTTTAGTAGAGACGGGGTCTCGCTCTTGGTCAGGCTGGTTTCGAACTCCTGACCTTGAGCTATCCACCCGCCTCGGCCTCCCAGAGTGCTAGGATTACAGGCGTGAGCCACCACGCCCGGCCTGGAGGTAGTTCTTATAGGCAAATTGGAGGTGGATCCCAAAGAGATTCCCTTGAGGCATTGGTATAATGCCACAGGGGACATGTCTTTGGCCTCCCCTTTGGCTGGGGATGGGCCTGCTAAGGGTTGAGAGCCAACTCTTGTACACATATGCAAGGTGGAGAATGGAGGGCCCTGCTCCTTGTCCCCAGCTCCCGTCTAACAGAGGGAAAGAATTGGACACTGAGTCCTGGCCAAGGAGTGGAGCACCGCTTAGAGGATGCAAGGGACCTCGGCAACGGGGTCTGGCTCTAGGTCAAGGGGCTGGCAGGTTGGTGGGGACCAAAGCGGAGTAGGGACTAAGGGAGAACATCAATTAGACTAACTAGTCACACGTAGAGGAGGGGGAATGCTGGGGCTCATGGCTGGGACTAACTCCACTCCAAAGGGGAGAGCAACAACCAGACGGGGCTGAGTCTGGGGGTTAGGTGGGCCAAGGGTGCTGACATAGAAAACATTTCTTCTGGATTTTTAAGTGCTCAGTGAACAGTGAACAAGTATATAAAAGTATATAGTAAACATGTATTCATTTTTGTTGTTGCTGTTGTTATTTTTTCCCTTAAAATAGCTCCTTAGAAGTCATACCTGTAATACCTATAAATCCAGAGGCTCCCATGAATTAGCCCAGAGCCATGAGGCCACAGTGGAAACCTCATTCCAAATAGGAATTCTAGATGTGACTCACATCACTAGTGCTAACACATTAACTCATGTTCACTTTTATGTGAAGTTCGTGTTCTCTCCACTTCTCTGGCATTCCCAAACTTCCGGCCAGATGATCTCTCTCGAGTGCGCCCATCCATCCACTGCTCCACTCGCCCTGTGCTACACACTCCCACTGCCACAGAGCCTGAGGAGCGTGTCTGTCTTCCCCTAGGTTGCCTTTTCCTTCCTCTTGTCCTAGGAGTCTCTCTGGTTCTGAGTCTCTCAGCCTAAAATATGTGTCACAGAAATCCAGAGGCCCTTCTGACTTGCTCTGGAGTCTTCACAGAGAGGGGGAGGAGAGGGAGAGGGAGAGGTTTAGGAAGCAATTTCTATAGATGTCACTTTCCCAATTTACGATTATTTTTCCTAAGTAACAAAGAAGAAATAAATTTTAGATGTATTTGTTACAGGCCTACTTACACACACAACCTGCGGCCTCTGGTGCGAGAATACACACCAGTGGAGGAAGGCATGCTTGTATTTGTACATTGGCTTTTCTATGTGGCCTGTTCTCTGTGGCAACATTGCTCATTACCTTCTCCAGCTTGACAACCTCACTGCTCTCCATTCCCAGTGATTCTCCTCCTTTAAGGAGTCTATTATTTTGTTTAGTTCTTTATTGAAGCTAAAGATAATAACAGCCTTTTTGTTTAATGTTCCTATCTTCACTGCATCCCCTATTTGCCTTTCTTTTTATGAATAATGCACATGTGGGAGATAGATGTGCTTTTGAATTCTCATATGTGTGGCATGGACAGTAACTTGGGGGAATGATTCAATAAATTATAGACCTTGTCCTTCCTTTTAGAAGGCTTCTAATCATAACTATTTTCTAAAAACTGAATTTATGAGCCACTTGCTTTGCTTTAATAAAACGCTCTTAGTTGCAACTGTGTTTTATTGCTGTTGGTATAGATTTAGGCTATAATTAAGGGAAATTTACCTCTGATATGTTTATCAATGAGCTGTAAATTAACTTCCACATGCTTAGCAGTTGGATCAAAGGTACAGATATTTTCGACTAAACATCTGTTAACATACTGTGAACAAAGAACAAAAGAAAAGTTATGGGATCGGGAGCAGTGGAAATATAGTGCCCAGTTCATCAATTTACATAATTCCATTTATATAGATTTTAAAATAAGCAAAACCAATCTATGGTGTTAGAGGTCAAGATTATAGTTACCCGGGGGGGGGGGGGGTGTGCGTGTGTGTGTGTGTGTGGGGGGAGTGAAGGGGTGATGGAGAAGGGTAAAAAGGAGAGCTTTGGGGATGCCACTAATGTTCTGTTTCTTGATCCAGGTGCTAGTTACATGGATGTGTTCAATGTGTGAAAATTGTTGCATTTGTACACTTACAATTTGTACAATTATGATTTATACAGCTAAATTTGTGTAGGTTATTTTTTTTTTTTTTTGAGACAGAGTCTCACTCTGTTCCCTGTGTGTAGGTTATTTTTCAATAAAAGTATTTTTAAGTACTTTTAAAATACTTAAAAATAAACTTACAAATCTACACTTTTCCCAGTTTTCAAATTCACTTGAAAATTCTAGCTCTGGATGAAAGAACAAGATAACTGCCTTCAAGATGTCATGCACTAGGTTTACGTTGGCTTTCAACTCCAGGAACTTGTTGTCTTGAGAAGTTAGCTCTGTTACAAGATTATGATCATCAAGCAACAGTGACACAAAGTCCGTAGATTTGAGCAGCTGGAGGCTTTCCTGCAGTTCCTGCAGCATGATTCGGAAGAAGATAATTCCTGCCCGCTGGACTTCCCCTATGCTTTCGATCTCTGGAATAAAAAAATGACATCACACATTGCTCTTCAGTCAAATACGTTGCTTTGTCATAGGATTCCGAACATATTATAGTAAACTTTTTATTTTCAGGAAAAAGAAGACCATATCCTATGGTTTTAAACAATCTTAGTTTCTGTAGCCATGAAATCAAAAGAAATAAATGGAATTACATCTGGTGAAGCTCATAGGAAGAGGCCTTGAGAAAAGGCAAAAACTTGAGCTTTAGAGTTAGACCTTAGTTTAAATACATGCTCTCCCCTTATTAGTTCTATTGTCTCTCTGAATATCCTTTCCCTCTTCCGTGGGAATGGAGTTAATCCCCAATTCCCTGGTGAGCTGTGGGAATTAAATGAGACAATATATGTAAAAGTGATTAGTCTCAGGCCTTATACATAGCGAACACTCAAAAGACATGAATTTTCTTCTTTCTTCTTATCCCACTCCATGTAATGGCTAGAAATCTTCCAGCTTAATTCCATATAATGTTACTTTTCTGATTCTATTCACTTCATTTTAGGTAGCCAAAGGTTTCTATGCCTTCTTCTTTCCTCCTTACTCTCCAAGCAGTATTGTGCTAAAAGTAGCCTAGTGGATGTGGAATCATAAAAACTGGGGTCTAGTTTGGCTCTGCCACTAGCTTACTATTGGACTTTGGATGATCCACTCTACTTTTGTGGGCTTTAGCTTCTTTATCTGTAAAATGAGATGTTCTGATTAGTTAATGCTGTGTAATATAGCAGAACCCAACCTGGGTTCAAATCAGCCTTCATCATTTGTTAATCGTGTCATTTGGGGCAAGTTGTTTACTTTCTCTGAACTTCACTTTCCTCACAATGGGGTATCACCATTCACCTCATAGGGTTATTTATTTATTTATTTTTTTTTTTGAGACAGAGTCTCACTCTGTTGCCCCGGCTAGAGTGCTGTGGCGTCAGCCTCGCTCACAGCAACCTCAAACTCCTGGGCTCAGGCGATCCTCCTGCCTCAGCCTCCCAAGTAGCTAAGACTACAGGCATGCGCCACCATGCCCGGCTAATTTTTTCTATATTTTAGTTGGCCAATTAATTTCTTTCTATTTTTAGTAGAGATGGGGTCTCGCTCTTGCTGAGGCTGGTTTCGAACTCCTGAGCTCAAATGATCTGCCCACCTTGGCCTCCCAGAGTGCTAGGATTATAGGCGTGAGCCACCACGCCTGGCCTCATTCCTGATTTCATTTCAATTATAAAAATGCTATTTTTAAAAATTCCTTCAGTTTTTATTGTAATCAAATGTAAAAACAAGTTAAATGTAATTTTAAAAGGAATCAACAAAGAATATTAACACAGAAAATTGCCCCATTCTAAACAATTGTTTAGAATTGTAGTAGAAAGCATGTCACATTTTTCAACATATATTTTATTTTGAAACATGAAAATGCAAGTATTTCTTATAAAACTTTGAAAAGATAAATGAATCATACATAAAGGCCATTGCTCTTATCAACATGACAGAGAAACTGTTTTAAAGGGCATATTAAAATGTGGATTATTAATTTTATTATGCAATGATTTAATTTAAGAGTATTTAAGATTAAGTATTTTTTTCCTTTCATTCATTAGAGTGTTTTGTGTGTAGCAATGATCATGAAATAACTGATTTTAAAAGGGTAGGGACGCATAATCTCACTGAGAAATACTGTTAAGCATACAGAATTAAATAAATAATATTCATTTCTTTTTTTATTGTTTTTTAAGGATCCTTTGGGAAAAAGGCCCAGTCCTCCTCCTGTTTCTGTGCCCTACTTGAGTCCTCTAGTGCTTCGTAAAGAACTTGAATCTTTGCTAGAAAATGAAGGCGATCAGGTGATTCATACATCCTCTTTCATCAATCAACATCCAATCATTTTCTGGAACCTCGTTTGGTATTTCAGACGTTTGGACCTTCCTAGTAACTTGCCAGGACTTATCCTCACATCTGAGCATTGTAATAAAGGTGTACAGGTAGGGTATTATCTTCTGTACTTATATTACGTTGGTATTAGTTAGGTTGAGGCTTAACTTCAAGCTTCTGAAAGTATACAGCAACTACAGTTGAACAAGATAAGTTTATTTCTCTCTCACTTAAAAGTTTGGATAGGCAGTCCAGGGATGGTTTAGTGTTAGGGACCTGAGCTCCTTCTATCTTTTTGCTTAGCTGTACTTGACCTCTATTTCCAAGTTCTACTTCTGGTTCAGGATGGCTGACTACCTCCAAGCTATCATATCTACATTCCAGCCAGCAGTAAGGAGAAAAATGGATAGAGGAGAGTATGTCTTCTTAAGAGACAGCTCCTGGAGTTGTACATAATATTTTCACATATATCTCTTTGGACTAAACTTAGTTATATGGTCATATCTAGCTGCAAGGGTGTCTATTAAAGGTAACTTTTATTCCAAACCATCATATTCCCATTTGAAATTGTCACAACAAACGTTATTTGAAAAGAGTCCATATTTTTCAGATGATATAATTAAAAGTTAGCGAAGTAATTCACATACCTATCAAGTGATGAAGAGTCAAGATCCTAATCTGGCCGCCTGACTTGAAAGCCTCTGCTCTACTTTATCTTGATTCCACTGTTGACAGTGAGCTCCTAGAGTTCCTTTATAATATAATATTGAATCTTGAGAGACACCCAGACCCCAAATATATACCTGCGACACAACAAAATCTTTTCTTAAAGTATTATAAACTCTAGTTTGACTAATTTATTTTAAGTACTAGTAGTTCACACAAAATCACCTGGTAAGATAGAAGGAACTCTTGCACTTTGATTTAAAAATTTTTTGTAATGGTGATTAATCTTTCATGTGACCAGTGTGCCAGTTACCATGTTGTCATTCCAATCCTTGAGAGTCAGAATGAGAAACTTATACCTCAGAAAATAACAAGAACACTTATCATCAGACATTCATAAAAATTAAAATTTTTGTGTAGAATTTTAGGTCCAGAATTTTGAAAGAACTCATCTGTCAAGTTTTGCAAGAGCCATTGTTTAATTATTATGCCTAGGATACTAATAATATCTATTGATCTCTTTTAGCTTCCTCTGTCATCTCTGTCCCAGGATAGTAAACTTGTATATATTCAGCTGTTATGGGATAATATCAACCTTCATCAGGAACCAGGAGAACCTCTGTATGTCTCATGGAGGAATTTTAGTAAGTAAAATAGAATTAAAGATAGATTCAAACTAGACACAACCAAGATTTCAACCACAGGTGAATGGATAGGCAAATTGTGACACAGTACATCCATATACTATTCAACAGTAAAGAAGAATAGACTACTGAAAAATAAAAAGAATGCAATTAAACAGAATTAGATCTCTCTAGAATTAAAGAGAGGAAAGCAAATTATTTTTCTTTGTTTTAAAAAATTTCAATTAATTCAAATTGATTTGGTGTTATACTGACCTATATATTAAATAACTCTGACAGGTCTCAACTGGAGTTGAGTAGTTTTTCTATGATTTTTCTGTTAAGTACCAATTTGATTGGGTATTTTGAGAGTAAATTCTATATAGTGAAAGAGCAATTTAGATGTTTTGGTATAGGATCATAATTTCAGCTATATTGATGGGTACTGACTAGTCTCAGAGATTCTGCCTTCATTTTTAATCTTTTATGTTTAGAACATATTTTTGTAAGGGGTTTAAGAGTTACCATTTGTGTATTTAGAAGCCTTATGAGTCAGTAAGAAAAACAAATAATCCAATAGGTAAATGAGCAAATGATACTAAGGTACTTCATGGAAAAAATGTTAAGTGGCTTACAGACTGTATTAGTTTGCTAGGGCTGCCATAATAAAATACCACAGACTGGGTGGCTTTAACAGCAGAAATTTATTTTCTCACAGTTCTGCAGGCTGGAAGTCCAAAGTCAAGGTGTCAGCAGGTTTGGTTTCTTCTGAGACCTCTCTTCTTGGCATGGAGATGGCTGCCTTTTAGTTGTACCCTCACATAGCCCTTTCTGTGTGTGCACATACATGCACATGCACCCATCCTTGATGTCTCTTTTTCTAATAAAGTCATATTGGATTAGGGTGCCATCCTTATGTCCTCTCTTTAACCTTAGTTATTTCTAAAGGCCTTACCTCCAAATGCAGTCACATTGGCATTTAGGTAGGGCTCCAACATACAAATTTTGGGGGGACACAATGCAGTCCATAACATTAAACTCACGAAAAAAATGTTCATTCACATTAGTACTTAGCGAAATACAATTTTATTTTTTAAAAAAGGAAAATATAAACTTGTAATTATCAGGCTGGCAAAAACTTTTAAAGATTAGTAATATTCAAGTTTGTTGAAGATGTGGAAGGAAGAACAATTTGATATACTGTTAGAAGTATAAACTGATAAATTTCTGAAAAACATTATGGCAAACATTATCCAGATTTAATATGTGGATGCCCTTTAAACTTAGGAGTTGCAATTGGAGAATTCTGTTCTACAGAAATATAGTACGAAGCTGTTTGTATTAATACAAGGATGTTTACTGCAGGATTTTGTATAATGAAAAATTTAATGCAAATTTTCAACAGGAGAACTGTGGTAAATTCATACTATAAAATATTGGCAACCAAGAAAAAGAATGAGAATCGTTTGTATATAGGTATCTGAAAGGATGGATGCCATTATATATTGAGTGAAAAAAAACAAGTTACAGATCAATAATCTCTTTCCTTTCTGGTAGAAAAACAAAACCACAAAACCAAAAATGTATATCTGTATGTTGAATATATGCATAAAATATTTCTCAAACTTCTAATAGTGGCTACTCAGAAAGGAAAGGGAAAAACTCAATCTTTATTTTATACTATTTTGTACTTTTTTCAACAATCTGTCTCTACTTTGCAATTTTTTACTTAAAACTAGAAGGAAAAAAATGCTTTCCCTTGGTGTATGCCAGTCACAAAATTACGATTAAATATATTATAAACTATTTTTCCTTTTAATTTTTGGTTTCAGTTATGATATTTGAATGCTTTTTAGGTATGAGCAGAATAACCTTGAAATTTATGCTAGAAAATAATAAAATTAGAACTGCCATTTCTTCAGTTGTTTTCCTGTGTCTTTTGAAATAGACAAGTGTCTCAGATGTTCTGAAATTTGTGGTAGGAATAAAACTTGACACTCTCAAGAATAGCCATGTTACTTTACTTGACTGGGTGCTTTAAATGAAAAAGTAGCATATATATAACATTAAAAGACATATGAGAATTAAGTGAGATGATTTCTGGAATGGCAGTATGAGGCATTTTGCAGAACCACTCCCCAGTGAAACAACTATAATTAGTGAAAATTATTTTTTTAAAAACTAACATTTTGGAAATTGTCCTATAACTATAGAACAAATGAATGAACATTTATTTTTTTATAAAATCTACTAAATCTTATTAAAAACAGCAAGTTTCTGAGGCAATTGAGCCACAACTTGCTAACCATCCCCTGCCTAGCTTTCCCCCGTTCCCCACCCCCACAGCTCCTCATCAAGGGCTATAGCATCTCCGTTGGAAAAGCAGGCTGCCAGCATTTCTCATCCTTTCAGCTCTGTATTGCAGAGGCTAAATTCCTTGTGAGTGTGGCCAAAGATGGGGGTTCAATTCTTCCACTTACCCACCATTCATAGGGCAGAGGCTGTCCCCCAGATGTGGCGGCAGGCTGAGAATACTGGGTCCTCAGTTCTCACTGCAGCTTACTCATAGGATAGAGATTTCATGCCAGGAGAGAGGCAAGCTGAAAAGACTCCATCCAGCACCCTGCTCATAAAGCAAGAGTGTCACTCTAAGAGAAGGGCCACTATTCCCAGCCCCAGCTCCAGAGCAGTGGCTTAGAGGCTTTGCCTACGAAGAGAGGCAGACCATAAAAATAGAGAACTCTGAAACTCTCCCTAAAGGAAATGATTTTTTTAGAAATTTTTTTAGAAAGGAAATGATTTATTTAGAATACAGTGTGAAGAAGTTCAAGCCTGAGAGCACTCTAGAAAACATTGGAGATTTTGGTGAGAAAACCGGTATTACTCTGATAGAAAAACCGAACAAAGATGCCATATGAAAAGAAAATTCAAAATCGATATCACTTATGAATATAGACATAAAACTCTTCAACAAAATATTAGCAAACTGAATCCTACAATATAGATAAAGGACTGTACACAATGACTAAGTGGGATTTATCTTAGGCATTCAGTTTCAGTTTAATATTTGAAAAATGAATTGGTATAATACATCGTATCAATAAAGGACAAACTCCATGTGATGATCTCAGTAGGTACAGCCAAAGCCTTTGACAAAATCCATTGCCCTTTGTTTAGAATGCTCAACAAGCTTCCTCATCCTTATAATGGGCATCTGTGAAAATCCACAGTTAATATCAGACTTAATGGTAAAAGACAAAATACTTTCCCCCTAAGTACTGAGACAAGACAAGGATGTCTGCTTGTGCCATTTTTACTTAACTGGAGGTTCTAGCTAGAGCAATTAGGCAAGAAAATAAAAGGCATCCAAACTGGAAAGGAAGAAGGAAGGATGTAAAACTATCTCTACATACAGATTATATGATCATGTATATAGAAAATTCTAAGAATACACACATACCACACACACATACACACAGACAGACAACATATTGGAACTAATAAGTTCAGCAAAGTTGCAGGATATAAGATTAATATACAGAAATCAACTATGTTTCTATATACTTTGAACAAATAATCCAAATTGAAATTAAGAAAATAATTTCCTTTAGAATAGCATTAAAAAAGAAAAAATATTTAGGAATAAACTTGACAGAAGAAGTGTAAAACTTATACTCTGAAAACATTGTTGAAAGAAATTAAAGAATACCTAAATAAATGGAAAGAAATCCAATGTTTATGGATTGGAAAAGTTAAGATGACAATAGTCCTAAATTGAACTACAGGTTGAATGCAGTTTCTGTCAAAATTCTAGGTGGCTTCTTTGCATGAATTGACAAGCCTATTCTAAAATTCATATGGATATTCAAGGGACCTAGAATAGCCGAAATAATTCACCAGACTGGGCAACAGAGAGAGACCCTGGCTTTACAAAAATTTTTTTTAAAATTAGCTGAGTACATAGTGGTGTGCACTTGTATTCTCAGCTACTCAGAAGGCTGAGGTGAAAGGATTGCTTGAGCCCTAGAGTTCAAGGTTGCAGTAAGCTGTGATTATGCCACTGTACTCCAGCCTGGGGGACAGAGTAAGACTCTGTCTCTAAAAATAATTAAAAAATAAAGTGTACAATTCAGTGGTTTTTAGTATGTTTGTGTTCAACCAAAGAAATAGCACTGCTATGGGTTTTGATCCTAGATCTTCCACCTACTAAATTACAGAGTTTGAATAGGCTTGATTTACATGCTATGCTGTGACTTTAGAGCCTAACCCAAATATGGTATCTCTGTTTACATGTGTGAATTGTATGATTTGATTTATATCAAACAGTGGAATTGCATATTATATTTAGCAGGTAGAAGATCAAAACCCATAGCAGCCAGTATTTCCTCTTGTTATCCTAACAGAGAAATTTGCTGTTTCTTTGGTTGAACATGAAGTATGACTCATTGCCTTTATTTAGGGGTTGTATTATGCGAATAATACAATGTTGTTTAAGACAGGAACTCAAAATCAGGCTGATTGAAGACCTATTGGATACATTTTCCATCTGATGCTAATGTGGATGTAAATAACATCATATGGCTACTGAAATTACCTGAATTATTAAAGTTTTCCCTTTTTCCAGGCCAAGCCCCTGTTGTTGAATTTGTGTATGTTTAATGTTAGTATGATTCAAATTCACCCTGCCACTGACACACTTTTTTTTTCTATTGAAACTGGGTCTTGCTATGTTGCCCAGGCTGGTCTTGAACTCCTGAGCTCAAGTGATCCTTCCACATCAGCCTTCTGAGTAGCTGGGTCTACTGGCATTTGCAACCTTGCCCAGCTTGAAGTACTTTTATAATCTATGAAGTCTGTATAAATGTTTGTTCTTAATAGTTCTAGAATTAGTCTTGAATTAATTAGGATTAGACTCCTTTGTATTTAGTAGAAAATAAGAGGCTTAAACAGGTAAAGATTATTCTTTCACATAAAGAAGTTATGAATTACATCATGTTGTACACCTTAAATATATATAGTTTTTGTCAATTAATAAAATTTTTTTAAAAAGTTACATATTGGTCTAGGACTGGTGGGCAAGTCCTGTCATCAGGAACCCAAGCCCTTTCTGTTGTGTCTGCTTTACTCTCAGTAAAGATCGCTTAGGTGGCAAGGTGGCTGCCTCACATCCCAGCCTCAGGCAGTAAGCCATAGTTGGGGGAGAATGGCAGAGGGACAGGTCTCCTATCTGAAAAATAAGAGCAGGAAAAATTCTTCTTAGCTGAGTACAGTCGCCACATTTTACTAGTAAGGGGGAGGTGATATTGAAGAAGCATAATAGAAAATGCCACAACTCTGGAAAAAAACTTCTTTAATAATTGAGAAAAACTTATTTACTTTGTTCTTTTTGTTAGATTCTGAAAAGAAATTGTCTCTCCTGTCAGAGGAACAACAAGCAACAAGCACTTTAGTGGAAACCATTAGGCAGAGTATTCAGCATAATGATGTTCTTAAACCCATCAACCTGCTTTCACAGCTAATGAAGCCAGACATGAAAAGACAAAGGTAATAATACAGTATTGTTTGCCTGGTATGCCACTCAATAATTCCATTTTTTTAAAAATTATTTTACTTTTTAATATGTCTCTACTCGTAAAAGAAATTCATTGCAAAACTTCTGACTGTTTTAAAAAGTGCTACACAGATGTATGCATTCATACTTGAACACAAACACATATAATAAAAGTGTCTGGGGGAATAGATTAAATTTTAAGAAGATAATTCATGGATGTCTAAAATGTAGTCTTTTGGAAACATTACTGCTGTTCACTGGAAACCTATAGTTAACATTGAGGTATATATATATATATCTATACTACTTGCTCAGGCTCTGTGATACCCACACTTTTCTTGTTGGATGTAAAAGAATATGGGATTAGCAGCAGAAACAATTTAGGAAAGTGATAGAAGCAGTGAACTAAAAGGATGTGGAGCTCTTCTGACCCTGTTACCAATTTCTGCCAACATGCTTGGATTAGTACTCATCCCCCCTCCGTGTAAGTGAATTTTGCAGTGGAAGCTTCAGAAAAGGGGGTGTGATCAATTATATCAAACATTACTGATGTTTCCAGCATCCCATTCAAGTTTCTTCAGTCATGGCAACTTTGAATATAATCTCAGAAGTAATAGATGAAGAATTGATAATAAAATGGATGGATCCACTTGTAATCTCAACAGTTTGAGGTAGAGATGACCATCACAATCTAAAGAGTGGCTTTGCTTCAAGCATCTGTAGTTTATAAGGGCAATAATATTGGAAATGTCATGTTACAGCTTCTGAAGCTTCTAGAGAAAGCTATGTGGAGTGTTATTAAAATTAGCATTATTATCTTCTAACTTTTTTCCTGTGTAAATCAGTTCATTTCTTAAATTTTCCTCTCATCTTTATTTTTAACAACTGAGTCATGAAGCTCATTTTTAATATTTCATTTGTGAAATTTTTATATTCACAAACCAAATAAAGGTGATTTGTCCTTTGCTATTGTGTTAATAGTACAGAGACCATACCACCTTTCACAGTTTGTGTCCAGGGGTTTAACTCATAAATTAATCTGTTACTCTGTAGAGTGGCAAAAGATGAGACTCTGCTTTTACATATTTTAATTGGAAATTTAAAAGTTATGTTATTTATATTATTAAAAATTATTATAATAGAGTTAAAACGAGCCATTTTGTTATTGGTATGAAGCTTTATGCCCATTAACCTTTCCTTTTTACCTTTTTAATTTGAAATAGAGACTCACAGGAAGTTGCAAAAATTGTACAGAATTCAGTGTACCCTTCACCCAACCTTCCTCCAAAGGTGACATCTCATATAACCATAGTGTAATATCAAAATCAGGATATTGATGTACATATGTTATTGTTAACGAGATTACAGAACTTAATCTGTTTTCACCATTTTAAAAAAACATGTATCTGTATTTTCATACTATTTTTCCACTAACTTTTAAAATATATTTGTTTTATAGGAGTTTGTACAGAGAAATCCTCTTCTTATCGTTAGTGTCTCTAGGAAGAGAGAATATTGATATTGGTAAGTAGTTAATGAGGGATTACTGAAGCAACTTCTTAGTTTTATTTTCTAAAGTAATTTTAAAAAATTGTAGCTGGTATGTGCCAATACTTCACTTGCCTTTAAAAGGATTTCTACATTTAGAGCTGGGCATGGTGGCTCACGCCTGTAATCCTAGCAATTTGGGAAGCTGAGGTGAGAGAACCACTTTGAGGCCAGGAGTTCGAGACCAACCTGGGCAGCATAGTGAGACCCATCTCCAAAAAAAATTTAATTGACCAAAAATAAAAAAGATTTCTACCTTTAAATATGTAGTTATGTAATATGACTCAGTATCATTTAAAAATGAATGGCTTTTGTTTATTAACAAATTACAACTGCATTTTTGAAAATTTCTTTCAGAGGCTTTTGACGATGAATATGGAATTGCATACAATAGTCTGCCTTCAGAGATTCTTGAAAAGTTGCAGAAAATTGATGCTCCACCGAGTATCAGTGTGGGGTGGTGCAGGAAGTGTTTTGGAGCCCCTCTCATTTAAATAAAGAGATTCATTTAGAATTTTGAACACATAAGGCTGGGGGAATAGAACCAATCTGGAATCATTCAAGGTTTTTTCCAAATCCTAAGAAATAGTGAAAACCGAAATGAAGTAACTCTTGGGGGCAATATCTAATGAATTGTAATTCATACTGAATCATCACTAAATGTAAAATGTCATTAAAATGTCCCAGGGTTTATTGACATTGAAGATTTTCAACTCCTGAACTATTTCTCTGCCTCTACTGAAAACTACTTTGGAATTTCTCAGTATTTGTTGTAGTTAGATAGAAATAATGAGAAACCATATTCATTAGAGGCATTTTGTTTATATTTGAAGCTATTGGGTTTGGGGACTGGCAAATTAAACTTGCCTAACCCCCAAAACAAATGAAATTTCTCAATTATAAGAGCAACTATTTGTGTGTGTGTGTGTATATGTGTGGGGCTATGTAGGTATGTGTATATACAGCCATATTATAATGTATATTTATTAAAATTCTTAGATTAAGTGTTGCAATACAGTTTTCTGAAAGGATCCCATTGACTATTAAATAAATGACTTCTGTTAAACTCATCTGTAGTCATTAATCTCAACATTACCCGAAAGTCTGATTACAACTGACTTTCCCTCTGACTTTGAATTTAATATATCTTTACCTATCATATCATGTATTATCTTGCTTAATGGATTATATCTTAAATATCCAGTTATTTCCATCCTTATCCCAATACCTTAATTGGCAACAGCTTTAAAATTGGAATAAATGAGCCAGTCATCAGACAGTTAAAATGAAATTAAATCAGCTTCCTAATAATTAATGAAATAAATCAGAACATGCTTTTTAAATGCTAAAGTGTATGTCGTTGGACCTGAAATCTTTGTTCAGGCACATAAATTGTTGATATTAGTCACTTTTTAAAACCTGTGGGATAAACTTGCACTGCACAGTTGTTTTATTCTTGTATAATATTTAGATTTATATGCTTGTGAGTAAATTGTGCATTTGTAAATACTGTTTTTAAGGTTGAATCAATTAAGTCTTAAAACTTTAAAGCTTATTGAGCTTGTTGCCAGTAGGTTTAAGAAAATCATGACCTCACATGCCTTACTTTGACATTTATCATGCCTGTTGTTAAAAACATCCCTTACGAACAAGTTTGCCTTAACACTCTGCGTGGTTTAAGAAGCTAATGGTTCTTTGTGTGCGTTTACAGTAAATTTATGCAAATGATTAAATCATTGACACAAAAACTTCACTTCCATGTAGTGGAGTTAACAGCCAGGAGAGTTAACAACTCTCCTTTCTACCTTGTGTAACCTTTTAAAAACTGTAGTTATTGTACCAATCTTTCAACATTTCAGGGTTATTCTGGCCTATGCAGAATTGTAGTCTGAATTTATCATGAAAATGCAAAGTGAAAAGAACTTGTCAGAAATTATGTACAGTTTTCATTACCTTCAAAATGGATCTTTTGCACTGTCGCAGAGTATATATTTTTGCAACTTAAGACTTGGTACTAGTTTTAATACTTAATTAACACTTACTGACCCAACAAAGTTTGGAATTGCCTTGCATATAAAAAAAATTGAGGTTGAATAAAATGAAAAATTAAATTTGCTGTGCCTGTGTTACGTTAAACCTCCTGAGATCTGTAGGATTAATTTGAATCTTTGTGATATTTAGAATTCCAGTATTTTTTTTCTTCTCTGTAGTCTTCACAACTGTTATTTACCAAAGCACTTCCCTTTTAAAAAATCTATAACGAAAGCTGACATGTTTAGGCTATATCAAATTATCTTTCCTAATACTTTTTAAAATAACATTTAAAATAACTTTTAGCAATTATACCTTGAAAACCTTAGCCTGTTGCTGCTACTTGGATGTTAAGGACTGGTTTCTTGTATTAAACTGCTTGAAGGCTTTTTCCGCAAGACTAACCACAGAAAAAAAGTACCACTAAAAATTTACAGGAAAAAAACCCACTAATCTATGAAGACTTAGAAATGCCTAGAATGATTTGTGGCACTGAATAAAACCTTAATCCTGTTAACTTCTAAAAGCAATCTTTCAACTTAGTCCAGATTATGTTGGTTTTGGGCTTGATACTATCTTTACATGCATGTTGTAGGTTGATTACAATGTGCATGGCTAATGACTTAACTAATTAACATGAATTAACAGGCTCCCCTAACTTCAGGATATTCAGTTGCTACCCTTTTGCATTTCTGGTGCACATTAGTACAAGATTGGACCTTTATTGTTTCATAGCTATACTCCTTGAAACCAGAAACTAGAGTGGTTCTCATGTTTTGTGCATCACAATCAACCAGGTACTGCTTAATACTTAACTCCAGGTCATATACCAGACTTGCCTTGTGGCTTTTTTTTACCGTGGCTGTATCATCAGTCCTTTTTACTTTGGATAATGACACTACAGTTCCCCCTTTTGCTTTTTAAAGTCTTCAATTTAAATTAATTACTAATTAAGATTTTTTTCATGCTATGCAACTTTTTAACACCATGTAGTAAGAGCAATGAGGATTTTTTACTATTGTCAAAGGAGCTTACTAGTCCAGGGACTGATAGTATTGACCTTACCTGGGAGCTTATTAGTGAAGTGTGGGGCCCTAAGTCTCGATCCACATTTTAGCCAGACCTCCAGGTGATTCATATGTACATTTAGATTGTGAAACACTGCTTTAGGCTCTGCATATTACCTATAGTTAAAATAGATACTAACTATAGCAAATAAGGAGCTTGTATTACATCCATCAACCATAAAACCTGTGCCTTAAGATTCTTACTATAGAAACTATGGCACATTAAGAAAAACATACTAATACTTTGCCTTTGTTCATTTTTCACTGACGCTAGAGTGTTCTTACATAGGCGCAGTCACCTTTCCAGAGTGTGAAATTGAAAAACACATATAACGATTCACTGGAATTGAAAGGCTTTGTTAATGCAATAAATTTGCACTGGTTTAAAAAAAGCTTTGAAGTGTTTAAAAATGGTATCCATTAAAACCATGCCTTAACAAGCTATCTTTTAAAAAATATGACAAATGTCCATCTTCACAAGGGCACTTTTTTTGTATTAAATTGTGTATAGATGTTTTGAAAAGCTATATTCCTCAAAATAAACTATATAAAAGATTGAATAATCCTAGTCATTTATTTCCCTTAAGCTGTTTGATGCCTTTCTGAAAAGGCAGATGTCTTACACCATGAATCTTTTCCTGAGCCACCCATTCCCTCAAAAGAAACCCTTTATCCTGACCATCTGTCTCTTCTACCACACAAGTCAGTCTCTGATTTTGTCCACCACTGGATTGCTGGATACATTTTCTTTCTAACTTTATTATATCGTCAATGAAAAGGCAGTAAAGCAGATATAGGATATGGTCTTATTTATTATTTAACTCAAAAAATCTTATTTTTGGCTGGACTCAGACTTAGAAGTAGATGCTCTCAGAGAGGACAGCCTACGTCTCTTGGCAATCTGTTCCTGGCGCTTTTCTTTGGCCTCCTAAACAAAATAAAAAAGCAGAGTTAAAAAAATGCAAATCCAAAGCCACCCTGACTTTTCTTTCCCCAAATCTTAGACTTACCTTCATTCTCTTGGCCAAAAGTTTAGCATATTCTGCAGCCTCTTCCTTATTTTTCTTAGTACGCTGCTTCTTCAGAGCAATACGCCGGCGTTTATGTTGCAGGACACGTGGAGTTACAAGTCGCTGAATCTTGGGTGCTTTGGTCCTAGGTTTCTTACCT